>JBAMCM010000714.1:0-18916 GCA_037075145.1 Scaptodrosophila latifasciaeformis | reverse complement strand
GCACGTTCAGAAATAGTTAGAAAAATTAATATGACTTCAATTGAATTCAAGTCACTTGAAGATAAAAATATATTAATACCAAACCAAGAAATACAAACAGGCGTTTATATCGCAAATACCATTTCAACATCACAGAATGTTTTTGTCCGAATACGTAATACACATAATACTGATCAATTAATAGATTTGAATGACTTAGAGTATGAACCACTTTCAAATTATAATGTGGTCGAAACTAATAAAGAAACAAGAGAACAAACTGTCATGTCCCAATTATCGAAAAATTTCCTCCCACAGTTTAAAACACAATTGAAAAAACTATGTAGTAAATATACAGATATATTTGGTCAGACAACAGAACCAATAACAGCAAACAATTTTTATAAGCAGAAACTGGGATTGAAAGACGATGAACTAGTATATATAAAAAATTATAGAAATCCTCATAGCCAGAAAGATGAAATTCAAGCACAAGTACAAAAGTTGATCGATGATAGAATCATGGAACCATCAGTATCAATAAAAAACAGTTGTCTGATAATTGATGTCTAGAATTGATGACATCTTGGATCAACTAGGTCGAGCTAAATACGAGGGTCGTTTGATAAGTCCGTGACTTTTTGAATAAAATATATTTTTTTCGTCAAAGAAGCGTTTTATTTCTCAACATAATCTCCTTTTAGCTCTATACATTTAGTCCAGCGTTTTTCCAATTTTTTTATTCCTTCCAAATAATAGGTTTTCTCAAGGCCCTCAAAATAGTCGTTTGTTTCTGTGATGACCTCTTCATTTGACCCGAATCTCTTACCGCCGAGCCATTTCTTCATGTTTGGAAACAAAAAATAGTCACAGGGGGCTAAATCTGGAGAATATGCTGGATGGGGTAGCAGTTCGTAGCCCAATTTATGAAATTTTGCCATGCTGACTACACACGTGTGCACCCGTGCATTGTCCTGATGGAACAGCACTTTTTTTTTCGCCAAATGCGGTCGTTTCTGCTTCAAATCAATATCGAATCTGTCCAAAAGCTCTGAATAATATTCGCCGGTGATCGTTTTACCCTTTTCAAGGTAATCGATGTGAATGATACCTTGTGCATCCCAAAAAACTGTGGCCATGACCTTGTTGGCCGACAGACCCACCTTGGCCTTCTTTGGTGCACGTTCACCCGGAGAAACCCACTGTCTTGATTGTTCTTTGGTCTCTGGTGTGGTGTGGTGGATCCATGTTTCGTCTACGGTAACGAAACGGCGCAAAAATTCGTTTGGATTGCGGTTGAACATCGCCAAACACTCCTTTGAAATGGTCACACGGTTGCGCTTATGGTCGTGTGTGAGCAATCGCGGCACCCATCGCGCGGAAAGCTTTCTCATGTCCAAATATTCATGTAAAATGTGATGTACCCGTTCAGTTGAGATGCCTACAGCCTCAGCTACCTCACGCACTTTCATTCTCCGATCATCCAATATCATTCCATGGATTTTGTCGACGATTTCTGGCATGACGACCTCTTTTGGGCGACCTGAACGTTCGGCATCACTTGTACTGGTACGACCACAACGGAACTCAGTAAACCATTTCTTAACCATTGAAATTGATGGTGCAGAGTCCCCATAATATTTATCAAGTCTTTCCTTGGTTTCGGTGATGGATTTTTTACGCAAAAAATAATGCTTAATTAGCACACGAAATTCACTTTTTTCCATTTTCGTTAAAATTCACGAGATCGTCTGCTTTCAATGCCTATAAAACGCAAACCAAAAAACGCAGCTTTCTCAAAATTTTACAGTCAGCTGTTAATCGATAACTGCTGACAGGAGCAGTGTTGTATTTAGAGCAGGTGCGCGGCAAATACAAAAAGTCACGGACTTATCAAACGACCCTCGTATTTTTCATGCCTTGACTTAATGTCAGGTTTTCACCAAATTGAACTAGAAAAAAGTTCAAGAAATCTAACTTCATTTTAAATAACAAATGGTTCATATCGTTTACCGTTCGGTTTGAAAATAGCGCCTAATTCATTCCAAAGAATGATGACAATTGCATTTTCTGGCCTTGAGCCAACGCAAGCATTTCTATATATGGATGATATGATAGTCATGGGATGTTCTGAAAACCATATGATTAGGAACTTAACGGATGTCTTTGACAAATGCAGGAAACACAATCTCAAACTGCATCCTCAAAAATGTTCATTCCTTATGCGTGAAGTCACCTTTTTGGGACATAAACTCACGGATAAAGGAATACTGCCAAATGACAAGATATGAGCCGAAATAGGCTACCAATAAATTATAAAAGCACTCAGGTCAAGTTTTATTCATTTATTTCCAATTATCGGAGAGCTTTAAAATTAATATTTGTCTCGGCCGCCTAATACTGACTGGCCGCCAAATGCACATGTTCTAATTTTAATATCTAGTGAATATCGTAAAGACCAGTTAGGGGATAGACGTACATCTCACAAAAGGGATACGGCGATTACCGTGCGTACATCGCACAAAACGGATAGGGCGATCGTTTAACCCTATATGGCTCTCTAGCTAGTTTTTTGGACTTAGCGGCAACATTCTCCCCCCAGTAAACTCGCTCTCCTTGGGCTGGTTTGCTTCAGCTATGCCGATGTCCAAAACAGCTAACGTAGCTACGGGTCGCTGCAGGGTTCCACTGGCGGTTTTGATAACCGCTCGTCTTACTTGGTTATCTTTGGCTAGCTGCGTTTGTATAACTATTCCTTTGGGCCAGGAATTTCGAGGTAAATTCTCGTCGACGACTACGACGACATCTCCAACTTTTATTGGGGGCTTCTTGGTGAACCATTTTCCGCGTCGCGCAAGGTCAGGAATATATTCATCCACCCAGCGTTTCCAAAAGTGATCCGCGAATAGTTGTGCGGATTGCCAGATTTGGGGCACTGCATTAGTTGTGTCAAAAATCTGCTTGTAGCCGCTAGGTGACCCTAATAGTAGATGGTTGGGTGTGATGGCGTCGTCGTCTTTGGCGTCCAGGGAGACAAAAGTCAAAGGGCTCGAGTTTAGAATGAACTCGACTTCCCAGAGTGCGCTTTGCAGACTTTCACTCGAGAATTTTATCGTTGGGCAGATAGCATAAAGTACCTTCTTAGTCGATCGCACGAGCCGCTCCCATGCTCCCCCCATATGAGGAGCCGCTGGTGGGTTGAATCTCCACTTGAAATTTTCAAACGATGCTTCTATTTCGTTAAAGTTGACTTTCTGTAGCTCGTCACAAATAATTTTTTCGGCTGCCTTGAAATTGGTTCCGTTGTCAGAGAAGATTTCTCGGGGCGTGCCACGGCGATTAGTAAAATTTCGTATGCACATTATGCATGACGCCGTGTCGAGAGATGATGCTGTTTCCAGGTGTTCTGACTGTTATGCAGGTGAAGATTACTTCCCATCTTTTCTCTCGTCGTCGTCCCACATTCAGCAATATTGGTCCGAAATAATCAATTCCGACATAGGTGAATGGACGCTGATGATGGGCCAGTCGTGAGAGAGGTAGTGATGCCATCTGGGGTATATTCGGTTTTGCATTCTCGTTTTTACACCTTTGGCACATTCTTCGTACTTGTTTGTAGAGAACTCGCAAGCGTGGTATATAATAGACGCTTCGAATTCTATTGATACATGTCTCGTGTGTTGCATGATGCAAAGCTTCGTGATGATGCTTCACAACGAGTAATGTTATGTTGTGTCCATAGGACAATACGATTGGATTCTGGATATTGAGGTTTTCGGATCGTCCTCGAATACGCAGCAATTTATCCTCATCTAGAAATACATTCAAACTTATTAGACTCTTTTCGATGAAAAAGGAGTCTATTCACTTTGCTCTGATGTTTGTAACGCACAGAACCAAACATCGTAGACCCACAAAAGTTACATCTAGAATACTTAGAATCACTAGAGGAGTCGATATAGCCATGTCCGTCTGTCCGTCTGTCCGTCTGTACATATCTGATTTAATCCGTCAGTTTAAAAGCTATTTTGCTGAAACTTGGTATATAGCCTTCTTTTTTACCTAGGTAGTACACTAGTTTGAATCGGTCGGATCGGACCACTATATCATATATCTGTCATACGAACCTAAATCGGTTTAGGCAATAACTTCCACATTTATTATCCGATTCTTTTCAAATTTGGCATGCGTGTTTTTTATATAACGATAGATAATTGTGCCAAATCGGATCGGATCACTATATCTTATAGCTGTCATACGAACCTAAATGGGTTTAGCGAATAACTCACACATTTATTATCCGATCCTGTTGAAATTTAATATGCATATGTTTTTTATAGCAATTAATATATGTACCAAATTTTGTAAGGATCGGACGACTATATCATATAGCTGCCATACGAACCTAAATCGGTTTTAAGAGAACCTCGCACATTTATTGACTGATCTCTTCAAAACTCAGCAAACACGTTTTTTACATAATTATACGCGTTTGTGCTGAATTTTATTAAAATCGGACTACTATATCATATAGCTGTCATACAAATCGAAATTGGCCCTATTAACTGACCAACCCCGTTCATGTGATTTACGGCAGAAACAACTTCGAAAAGAGTCTGTAATTCTCTTCACCCCGAAGATAACGTTGGGATTTTTAATTTTGAATTTGTATTAATTTTTTTTACCTTGATTCAATAGCGTAATTTCTTCATGAAATTCAGACCATTGGGCATAACGCAGCAAAGCTATTTTTGCTCGTTGGATATGTTTAAAGGATACTACTGATGGCACAGTCTCCTTTCTTAGTTTGGCTCGGAGTTTCTCTATGTAGAGAATGAAGATTGCAAGAGCTCGGTATAGTTTCCTCCAGCCAGAGAAACCTTCCGTGTTGAAAGTGGGTTTTGTCGGCGCATTTTGGCCACCCTAATTTGTCGAGTAGTAGATAGCTTGGACCACTAAGCCAGTTAGATATATTTATAGAGGTGGATTCTTTAGTTGCGAAATCTGCAGGGTTGAGGTCGGTTGGGACCCAATTCCATTGGCTGGCATCTGTGAGTTCCAAAATTTGTGCAACCCGATGCATAACATATTGTTGGAATTTACGAGGGTCCATATGTTGCCACTTCAAGACTGTTTTGGAATCTGACCAGTACCATGTTGAATTGATGGTGATTTTTTGTTTTTTAGGATTTTTTTGCTCAATCTGGCTCCCGTGACCGCAGCTTGAAGTTCCATTCTTGGTATCGATAAAGGGCTTAGTGGGGCTACTCTCGATTTCGAGGAAACGAAACTCAAATACGTGTTGTCTCCATCGCAGCTTACGTCAGCATATGCCATTTCGCTAGCATCAGTATAGACATGAAGTTGAACGTCTTGCAGTCGATTGCTATTTTTAAAGTAGCACCGTGGAATGGACACACTTGAAATTGTCGGCAAGAGTCGTTTCCACCGGATCCATTTACTGAGTAGTTCGTTGGCAAGTTCATCGTCCCAACCAAGTTTTTCTCGCCATATCTCTTGCAGTAATATTTCGAGCTCTATTGTGAAGCAGGATAAAAAAACCAGCGGGTCGTAAATTGACATCAATACTTGCAAGAGTTCACGTTTTGTTGGCGGATTCTCGCAGTCCAGAACGTTACGCTTTAGTTTAGCGAACTTCAGCCTAAAGGCAAAGTTGTCCGATTCGGGAATCCAGAATAGGACGAGAACCTTCTCGGTTTCAGTGATTTCGATGGCTTTTTCTGAAGTTAGTAGTTAGTAGTTTTCTAAAGGTAGTTAACTCGCTACCTAGCTCATCCAGGACCTCTTTGCAATTGGAGGCCCAGTTTCTAATATGGAAACCGCCTGCTGCATGGATGCGTCTAACTTGTGAGGTAATTTTGGCGACTTCTGCTGCGTTTTGGCCACTATAGATAAAGTCATCTACATAATAGAAATACTTGGCGGCTTGTGCTGCTTTTGGATATTCGTTTTGAAATCGGTCCGCATTTTTATCCCGGATGAAGTGCGCTATGAAAGGTGCGAAATTAATTCCAAAGGTAAGTGCCTCCATAGCGTAGACACTCGGCTCGTGAGATTCGTCATTTGAATCCCACCATAGATATCGCTGTACATGTGTATCAGTTGGTCTCACACGAATCTGGTGAAACATTTCGGATACATCACCGCAAACGGCTACTCTTCCTACACGGAATGAGATTAACAGATCCCAAAGTGAGTTTAGAAGGTCTGGCCCGCTGAGTAGGAAATCGTTCAGGGCCATTCCTCCAGATTTTCCGGGGTATCGTCGATTGAAAACGCCCGTTTTATGGCTTCGTGCAGTCTTTTCTCTGACTGGATGCAACAGGTGTGCACATTTACGTGACCTCCCGTAGATTCACTCGACGTGGAGCTCATAAGCGTCCACCCCAAACGTGTTTTTGATGCTATAGGTTGATGCCATAATCCTTCGCGAATTTTAATAGGCACTGTCAAATGCCAATTATTTACGCCTATAAGAATTGTCGGTCGGGCGTTTTTATATGACGCTATCGGTAGTCCTGCTAAATTAGGAAACTTTTCAGACAGTTTCAGCATGTCGATGGTTTGTACAGGAAGGCCCAGGTTGCCTACGCTGTGCGCATTCTTCAGAGCAAACTTCTGGCCGGTGTGTGTATTAGCTATGGTCAGTGTTGCTCTCTCGAATTCCGCATGTCTTCTTCCTCTGGCACTTTTGTCGGTGGCTGTTCATACATCGCTGGCAAAGTTTATTAGCGTTGATTATTTCCCTTTTCTGTTCAAAAGACATAGCCTTGAATGATGCACAGGTTGCCACCTTGTGTCCTGTCTTGTTACACACAAAACATTTAGCTTGGTTCGGCTTTGTCACGTGATGCTGATGCAAGTTGCCGTTTTTTCCATGGTAAAGAGGAAAAGTTACTTGGCTGGCAGCTTCAGCAATATTAAAGAGCCATTTACTAAAATTTTCCAAAGAAGGAGTGTGGGAATGATTTAGGTAGATAGCCCACTGTAGTTTCAGTTGTGGTGGGAGCTCTTGAACGAGCATTGGGTTTTCCATATGACTTGTCAGGTCACATGCCTCCATTGTGGAATATATATTTCTTACGCACAGTGCGTACTCTATGATCGGCTCTAACTTATCTTTTAGGACGCTCTGTTGTCTTGCATTTTCCAGCAGCGTTTGCAAAATATATTTATGTCGACCAAAATACATTCGCAGGGTTTGAATGATTTCGGGGACCATCGCCGGCAGCAATAACTTACATTGAACTAACTCGCGTGCTTTGCCTTTCAAGCACGCTTGAAGCCGTATCAAGTTTTCAGCATTGGTATAACCGGCGATCTCCGTGCTTGTTCGGAAGCTGCTATAGAAAAGTGGCCAGTTTTGGGGGTTGCCGTCAAAGTATAGTAACTCCTTCGGGATCGCTTGTCTCGCCACTAGTTGTGTTGAACTTGGCATTTGCATGCTGTTAGTATCGAATGATTGTAGTTGTAGTGACTTGATGATCAGTTGTGAGTTCGCCTGGCTGCTCCGTTGTGGCTGAGAGCCAAGGCCATAAGGGTTGGACCTCTACACGTGACCGTTCTCTCGCGGTTGCCCGCGTGTCAGTGGTTGAGGCTAGGTATGTTGACTGTGGCAAATGGGTTGACGTACGGACTTGCCTGTTATATAAGTGCCACGTGTCGCGCACGGCAGCAATGCCTCCTGTCGCCATAGTTGTTGTTGGAGTCGCCGTATAAGTGGAAACTGCATCTTGGAACGTATTCGAAGTGCCCATAGGCCAGGCTGGCGCGCAGAGTCGAACTTCAAAATCCATTCCAGTTTGCGTTTTCTTTGGTTTGGCCGGCTATGAAAATGCCTGAGGACCATCCTCATGGGTGTAACATGCTCGAGATGGTTGAGGGTTTGCAATTAGAGTTGTGCTAGTGTCGCTTGCTAGACTTGAGCGATCACATTTCCAGCTGCCGTCGAATTGACTGCTGTTGTCGCCAGCACATTCAAAATGATACCACGCGCAGCATCGGTTGCATTGCACCATCCGATCACTATCCTCCAGCGTGCACTTCTTACAATGGTACACTCCACTTGACAAATCTGCATTCGGCATATTGACGATCCAAATATCACTAATATTTTAGGTTGGACTCTATTGAGTGATAGGTTATGTTCGCCGCAAAGGTTATTCTCGGCCAGTAATCTCGAAACTTTGACTTTAGTTCGACTGGGTTTAAGAACCGAGAGTCAATTATTTTATTGAATTGGCTTTAGTTTCAAATATTAATTTTAAAGAACTGTGAGCCGTAAATAGGCTACCAATAAATTTTAAAAGCACTCAGTTCAAGTTTTATTCATTTATTTCCAATTATCGGAGAGCTTTAAAATTAATATTTGTCTTGGCCGCCTAATACTGACTGGCCGCCAAATGCACAAGTTCTAATTTTAATATCTAGTGAATATCGTCAAGACCAGTTAGGGGATAGACGTACATCGCACAAAAGGGATAGGGCGATTACCGTGCGTACATCGCACAAAACGGATAGGGCGATCGTTTAACGCTATATGGCTCTCTAGCTAGTTTTTTGGACTTAGCGGCAACACAAGAAATTCGATGTTATCCAAAACTACCCAGTCCCTCATGATGCAGATAGTGCAAGGCGTTTTGTAGCATTTTGTATTTACTATAGGAGATTTATTAAAAACTTCGCCGAAGAATGTTCCCTTTGAATGGACAGAAGACTGTCAAAAATATTTTTTACATTTGAAATCTAAACTGATGGAACCTACTCTCTTGCAATACACTGATTTTAGTAAAGAATCAATCAATAGAAAAAGCTTCAAAGCCTAACGTATACCACGTCATCAATAATGACGAGGTACGTAAAGTAGTGACCCTGCAAGTAAAAAATATGATATGTTTATTCAAACATGGAAAGAAAATCACTGCAAGATATAATGTTGATGATTTATATACTAATGGAAAAAGGTAAGCCGGAGGACGACCCTGAGTCGTACCGGCCGATCAGTCTACTGCCTTCCTTATCGAAGGTCTGGGAGAGACTGATCGTAGACCGGCTCACACGGCTCATGGATCGGAGTGGTATCATACCCGACCACCAATTTGGATTTGGGTAGTGAATCACATTCTGGAGGCTTTCGAAAAGAAAGAATACTGCAACGCTGTATTTGTCGACGTGAAGCAGGCCTTCGACAGAGTTTGGCATGTCGGACTATTATCCAAGATAAAGGCCACCTTTCCAGCCCCCTATTTCCTGATGATGCGCTCCTATATAGAGAACCGAAAATTCCAGGTCAAAACAAAAACGGCCTTATCCTCCACCCGGAGTATTAGCGCAGGTGTTCCACAGGGAAGCGTTCTGGGCCCATTGCTGTACTCTGTCTTCACCTATGATATCCCGACAGGAGATGCAGGAAACTTCGAGCACCCCTCGAAAGCCCTGATCGCCACATACGCAGATGACTTGTGCGTGCTATACTCATCGAGATGCAGAGCCGAAGCTGCCGAGGGGATGCAGAGTTACATCTCCCTCCTCGAAGACTGGGCAAAAAGATGGAATATTTGCCTGAACCCTTCCAAGTGTGTCAACGTCTGCTACACCCTGAAGCTTTCGACACCCCCCGCAATCACACTGAACGGAGAAGAGTTACCTATGCAGAATAAAGCAAAGTATCTAGGCATCCTACTAGATAGCAAGTTAACCTTCTCCAATCACATAAGGGACGCAATACTCCGCTGCCGCCTAAAGGCAAGATCACTGCTCTGGATGCTAAATAAAAAAAGCAAATTAGCCCTTAGATGCAAAAGGGCAATATACACCAGCATCATCGCACCTACTTGGCGATACGGCATCCAGATCTGGGGGATGGCCGCAGCAACCAACCGGAATCGTATCCAGACGCACCAGAACAAAACTCTTAGGCTTATCACTGGCTGCGACTGGTATGTTCGCAACACCACGCTTCATCATGACCTCAAGGTGGAAACCATTGAGGAGCAAATAAATAGGCATACAAGTCGCTACAGTGAACGACTGCTTGCCCATAGGAATCGTCTGGCACGCCCTTTAGCTACCGCAAGGTTGACTAGACGTCTAAAGAGGCGGCACTTCGCAGATTTAATTTAGCTAGTTACGCACAAACAAAAGATACAAAAAATATATGTACATATGTAACAAGAATTAGTGATAACAATAGTAATTAACCAAAACAAACTGTAAATAACTGTAAATCTTCTATAAACCTATAAATATCTGTAGCTAGGCGACTATCTTAGAGACAAAAGAAATACTATTGACCAAAATGAAGTCAGATTGATCTCTAAATAAAAAAAAAAAAAAAAAAAAAAAAAAAAACTAATGGAGTTTTTGATTTAGATCAATTTTTTCAAAGGCTTGAAAAGCAGGCCGGTATATACAAAATCAGTCAACTTAAATTGCCACCGTGGGATAATATATTTGAATTTGTTTCAATAAATAGTTTCAAAGAAATGGGCAATAAAATATTAAAAAACTTAAGAGTAGCGCTACTTAACCCGGTGACCTTAGTGAATAATGAAAAAGAAAAAGAAGCAATCTTGTCTACATTACATGATGATCCATTACAAGGAGGTCATACAGGCATTTCAAAAACCTTGGCCAAGGTAAAAAGACATTATTTTTGGAAAGGAATGTCTAAACAAATAACAGACTACATTAAAAAATGTCAAAAATGCCAAAAATTAAAAATAACTAAACACACAAAGACCCCAATTATTATAAATGATACCCCCGAACATGCTTTCGACAGAGTAGTGGTTGACACTATAGGTGCCCTACCAAAATCTGAGAATGGTAACGAATATGCAGTCACCCTTATTTGTGACTTAACTAAATATTTGGTAGCTATTCCAATTCCGAACAAAAGTGCAAATACAGTTGCTAAAGCGATTTTCGAATCTTTTATATTGACCTACGGTCCGATGAAGACGATAATTACGGGCATGGGTACGGAGTATAAGAATTCGATAATTACAGACCTATGCAAATATCTTACATATCTGTTGATAAAACCGATTGGGACGTATGGCTCCAATATTTCACATTTTGTTTTAACACAACCCCCTCTATGGCTCATAATTATTGTCCATACGAATAGTATTTGGAAGAATAAATAATATGCCAAAGTATTTTAATAACATTACTAGAATAGAACCAATTTATAATATAGACGATTATGCTAAAGAAAGCAAATTTAGACTAGAAATAGGATATAAAAGAGCTAGAACTATGCTGGAAGAGCATAAGAAAAACAAAGAAAAATATGATTTAAATATACAAAATATAGAACTATCAGTAGGAGATAAAGTTTTATTGAGAAATTAAGTAGGACATAAACTAGATTTTAAATATACGGGACCCTATAAGGTAGAAAAGATAGGAGAAAGAGACAATATAATAATATCAACTAATAAAAACAAAAAACAATTAGTACATAAAGACAGACTTAAGATTTTTTTATTCATAATTGACGTCACGAATTAAAAAAATTTTTTTTTTTTTAAATAATTAAAGTAAAATAACTACACTAGGTTACGTTATTTTTCAAAAGGAGGGAGATGTGGTATGCGTACTGTACTAAAGTGCAATGACATTAATTAATCTAAAATAACTGCAAACACATTGGCAGTGCTAACGTAAACAATTATATTCAAGTGCAAGTGTAATATGATCACCCACTTATAAGCCACACTGAAACTGTGTGTGGTAACCAATCACTTACGTAAGAATGTGCGCATGGCATGCTCTCTCAATATTTAATTTGAATTCTCTTTATACATAATACAATACATATTTACAACATATGTATACATAATGCAGCCGTTTCTCTGCCTGCTTCACCAAGCAGCCAAGGCGCATAATTAGCCTACGTACACTTTTGTAAAAGACTTTTGAGATCAATATCAAAAAGGCAACTAAAGAATAAAGTTGAAATAAACCGAAGCTCTAGCTCCTAAAGTAAAAAAAAGAAATAATTTGGACTTATCATTTAAACATGGAACGTTACTATACATGTGTTATATCGTTTTCCTTTAGTTTCTTCAAAGGATTCTTTAAGCCAAACTCAGTCGTTTTCAGCTTGCAGTGCGTAATAGAATATTTCACACCCTGAATCAGGTTTTCCACTTTGGTATACTTTTGACCAATAGGAGATCCTATTGTGTTTAGCTTGTCTACGAAGGCCTATAAACAAACAGAATGTGAAACTGCAGGAAAATAGAAAAATAATGAATACTACCATGATCCAATTTTCAGGTAGATTTTTTCCACGCGTGTTGATGATTCGCTGATATTTTAGTTCTAAATAAAAATCACAATGAAAATGTCTTATATACCTTCACTTTTTATTTCTGGGTATAATCTGTAACTCCACCCAGAAACCTCAATTCGTGTACTCTTTCCTCTTTTCCATTTGCAGGTTAGTAGGATCTATTCTTGAATGTTTTCGTTTTTGATTGGATGAACCATGAAAACAAAGTATAGAGAGAAAACTCTCTTTTTTTATTCTGAGAAATCCTCTCAAATAAGTTTGAAAATGCTATGTTTAATAAAATTTAATAAATTTAAAGAGTCCAGAATAAAAAGAGTCCAGAATAAAAAATAAAACAAAATTTTCATTTTAAAATTGCTTATTTTTGTTTAAATTGAAGAAATGTTTAAAAATATAATAGAACTACAAATTTTCTAGTTCCACTGCTGCCATAAGAATATCGTCACTATCATCATCCAGTGCGGCAATGAGAATATCGTTATCATTATACACAGCATTCTCCAGTGCTGCCATGAGCATTGCATCGTCTTCGTCCTTCATATCCATCTTTTCCTGTTCTTCCATAAATTGGTAAAGTATATCGTCATTTACAGAGTCCTTGTAAAATTCACCAACTGTATCCTTTTCGTTTTGCTTTTTGTCTTCCTCGATATATTAATTTACCTCTTGAAATATTACATCCAGCTTCCATTGGCTTGCTATATTAAGCAGTTGTTCCTCAGCGTATCCTAGTTCCTCTAAAACTTGGTTGGGGGAAATAAGATTTTCACAGGAATCATACCTTGGTATGAAATGGATATGGCGCTTTGGGAATTACCAATCCCAATCCACTAATGTGTTTTGCGTTGAAGTCGCAGTAGATGTAGATCCCATTGGATCCTCTTGACTATCAATGAATATTACTGAAATGTCATTGGGACTGGAATTCATTCTGAAACTGGCGAAGCGGTTGATGTCGGATCTGATGAGCTCGCGAAGCGTATGAGCTGGCGAAGCGGATGAGCTGGCGAAGCAATTGATGAGCTGGCGAAACGGATGAGCTGACGGAGTGGTTGATGCTGGATATGATGAGCTGGAGAAGCGGTTGATCCAGGAGCTGGGGAAGGAGCTGGTGAAACAGGCGATACTGATACTGGTGGGTCCGAAGTTGAGCGGGTACAGCCGATGAGCAGGCGATGCTTAGAATGTCTAAAGTAAGACTGTGCTCTCACTTTCTTTTGTTGCTCAATGCTTGTGACCTTAGCACTCATAAAATAAAAAATTTATGGCCATAGATATGGAATGTCCAAATGAAATAGGACAAAAAACATTGGGCGAGCACACTTGAGTACTGCAGGTAGAGAGTTAGCCGTAGCTGCAGCTCATAAGTAGTTGGTATATGGGCCTCCGCAACCTCTTGAATGTGAAAATTAAAAAATCGAGTGCTAAACCCCGCTAACCCCCCACCAGCAACCCAATAGCGGCGGTTACACCAAGCTATTTTTTTTTTTTTTTAATTGTCCTCTGGAAATATATATATTTTTATACCCTGTACCTAAAAAGGTACAAGGGTATATTAAGTTTGTGCAAATGTATGTAACATAGAGAAGGAGACGTCGGAGACCCCCCAAAGTTACCCACAATATGATCAGGGTGACTTGAGAAATTGATATAGCCATGTCCGTCCGTCTGTCCGTCTGTCCGCGCGTACGCCTAGATCTTAGAGACTATAAGAGCTAGGATAACCAAACTTGGGATTCGGACTCCTTATGTGTGTACGCTGGTCAAGTTTATTTTTTTTTCTCCCCCCGCCCCGCCTTCCAACCCATCATTTTTTCAAAGCCATATAATGTCTAAACCTTTCGGATTTAAGTATTAGTTGCTTCTTAAAAGTTGTTAGGAATCTAAAAATCTTTCGATTGATATCAAACATGACTAAAATTGGACCATATTTACTCGAGATATACCAAAAACAAATTTTGAGGGTCAAGATGTTAATTCCCCTTGCGTAACCTGCAATCTGCCAAATGAGCAGTCCGATAGATGGCGTGCTTGCAATATTGTGAACAATATGTTTTTGGATTCAAAGGAATATTTAGGCCAGAGGATTTATGTGAATGAAGGCGACCAGGGTTACCACCCGACTAGGGTTGCCATCTTTTTTTTTAATTCCGTCTACTAGGTACAGGGTATCCCAAACTCGGCCGCGCCAGAGCTTAACGTTCGGCTTCATTTTCTTTTAAAATATAATATCCATTGCATACTTTTGTTATCCTCTGAAACACCATCTATCCTTGTCCACATATATTTACCGATCCTACCAACATGGACTAACCATAATATTTGTATGGATACAGTTAAGCACGCCACCTATCTTTCTTTTAAAAATATTTTTTTTTACCTATTTTATCCACCCAATTTTAGCGCGCGCACACACCATACAAAGTGCTATAAAAGTGTCATTTATAGCAACTCCCTCAAATCCTGGCCGCCCATATGTATTCTACTACCCCCATGCATTTGATTTTTGAAAAAAAACCCATTTCCAGAGAACAATTAAAAAAAAAAAGCCTCGCTGTAACCGCCGCTGTTCGCGGCGGATGATATAATTGGGTCGCTGGTGGGGGGGTTAGCGGCGTTTAGCACTCGATTTTTTAATTTTCACATTCAAGACGTTTCGGAGACCCATATACTAACTACTCATCTGCTACAATATGTTACTAGAATAAGTTTCAATATTGATATCTTAAATAACCACACAAACAACATAGTAGAAAGTGTTCTCCTCACTAAACTAACTTTATTTTATCCGAAGAAGACATTAAAGCCATAAGCACATTCATTTCCAACCAAAATGTACTATTAGAATTGTATGAGCACCTATATATATTATTAAACTTAGAAACCTACATTAACGATTTCCATATAATATTCCATGTGAAAATAACTATATTTAACATTAAAATTTACGAAATAGCACTTATTGTCCCTTTGCCAATGTATCAAACTAAATTCTTAATTGTACCTAATTATAACTATTAACTATATTAACTATATGAACAAAACGATCAAATTTTATATTAAGCAAATAAGTGTCCTAAAGTACATCAAACATATATTTGCGAAATTACTCGATCCCAAACCAACCTGGTCAACTCCCACTGTCTCGGAGGCATACTCTGCAACCAGACCGCAACATGCGACATAAAGGATGTCGGTCAACAGGAGATCATCAAAGAAATAGAACAGCGGCACATCATTATATTCAAGAACTTGAATACCAACGTCACATCCTCTTGCCAGAAACCATTCAGCAGTAACGGGTCAGCGATACTTACATTCAACAACTGTACGGTCACAAATAACGGCTTGGCATATGACGACACAGCTTTGGAATTCAAGCTACAGAGAAACCTCTCCAAAAAATTGTTCAAACACATGAACATAAACAATATTTTCGAAGATATAAACTTACACAAACTTCATATGCAGTGCTTATCAAGCCAAGACAACTTGATTGTCATAAAAGCAACAGCGACAAACCTTCTCTATTCGATATATACACTGATCGTCCTATCGACCATATGTACAGTATGTATCCTGATTTCGAAGAGAAGATATATTATTTTCACCCCGACGGAACTTCCTTTAAATTACGTTCCGACCATACCTTCGTTGTGGCCGTCACTTCTTTCTAGGGGGGGGGGGGAGGAGTTACCGAATCTGTATATCAGGGTATACACAATTCGGTCCCATTCGCCAAGAAAGAGTTCATTGTCTTTATAAACACAATACATAGTTGCAATGACAGCTCAGCACTTTGACTAAAGCACACTAAATTGTTGCAATGGCAACTCAGCACTTGAACAGGATGTCGATTGCCACATTTCCATAATATGCCGAATAAGCACTTTCGTAGATACATGTTGCCAACATTTTTGTATACATGTAGCTTAGCTTAAGTTTATGAAATAAAGTATAAATCAGTTAAGTTTTAGAACACGAAAGAAAACATTCGAGTAGCTACTTTATTATTTGAATCCCTGAAATATCTATTGGTATAAAATCCCTGGAACGATACCGAACGGCAAGGACATCGGCAACAAGGACAATTGTAATCAGGACTTCTGAAACTGGACCACCTGTATCTCCTGCGTTTACGTGCGATCCGAATTGTATGGAATATGCTCTACACATTTCCTTTGTTCCAAATCTAGAGGTTCGTCTTTAAAAACGCTAACGATATCCAAACTGGAATTATGCGCAGCATTGCTATTATCAGAACTTGTTTCTAACATTGCTAATAATATTTCCTATCCTTGGCCCTTTCACAGTTGGTTTCATTCAACAATTGTACTCTTTTGGATTCGTCAAGCTCCATCAGATTTTAATATTTTCGTATCCAATATTCAGGAACGCACAAAAGACATGACTTGGCACCACGTACCCACAAACTTAAATCCAGCTGACATACTGTCTAGAGGATGCACTCCACGCAAGCTTCTGGAATCAAATTTATGGCGAGAAGGAAATTCCTTTCTCCGATTGGATGCTTCCTGCTGAGCAGTTCTTGCGAATCCAGTCATAGAGTTACCTGAGCGTCGTCGCAATATTTTACTTTTGGCAGAAAAACACGACATCGCATATGGGTGTAAATTTCAAAATACGTTCGCAAAATTACAAAAGGGTTTTTGGATATGTACATCGATTTTTGTTGCTGAGATCCAAAGAACAGGGCTATGGGCCTTTAACTGTCACAGACATCAAAGGCGGTACATATCTCATCGTCAAAATCATACAGCGATCCCAGTTAGCTGATGAATATAAAACTTTATCAGCTAAAAGGCAGCTATCACCAAAAAAACAAACTATTTTCGTTGTGCCCGATGCTTGATTGTGAATGATTGCTGCGAGTTAGCGGTCGGCTACAAAACTCATTTCTAGATTTTGAAGCAACACACCCTATGCGATTCATTAGCATCAGAGGCAAGCCGAGTATCATACGGTCAGATAATGCAACGAATTTCGTAGCAGCTAAATATGAACTAAATGAGCTCAGAACGTTTTTTCTTGCTGCTCCGCAAAATATCGAGCTTCGCAATGCCTTTATGACAAACAGCATCATTTGGAAATTCATTTCGCCTCGTTCTCCCCACTGTGGTGGACTGTGGAAGGCCGCTGTAAAATTGGCCAAATATCACTTTGTTCGCGTAGTTGGCAAATCAGTCCTATCGTTTCATGAACTTCGAGGATTAGATTATGAAATATCTGCCATGCTTAATTCACGCCCGATTTGTCCAATTTCAGAAAGCCCCTATGATTTGGTTGTCCTCACCCCTGGACATTTCCTGATTGGCTCACCATATGCGACGATCGAACAGCCAGATATAACCCACCTCAACACCAATCGCTTAACTCGATGGCAACTGGTCTGTCAAATGCAGCGAACATTTTAAGGTAAATGGAGCACAGCATATTTGTCGACACTGCAAAAGCGCAGAAAATGGAGAGTTTCGAAACCAAATCTCTTGGTGAACAGCATTGTGCTACTTAAAGATGACGCTCTCTCTTCCTTGCAATCGCGGATCGGAAAGGTCGAGAGCATCATTCCTGGAAGTGATGGTGTCGCCCGAGTTGCAGTCATTCGAACCGCCAATTAGCTGCTCTGCACCTTGAGGCCTTCCAGCGGGGGGAGTATGTCGGGAGCAGATCAAAGCTTTCACAACAATGCAACAACATCTACAATAAACACAACATAAATAATGTTCAAAAAACATTCAAATTCAATCATAACGTAAATTCTCCCGCCAATTGTTTTTACTTGCTTATTGTTGCTTATTATCACTAAATCTGTTTTAGTGTTTCACTCTGTAAGACTTCTTATGGACGGGCGAATCGCATTTTGGGGTTAGCATGTCCGATACCAATTTCTCGACCTCGTTCTTTCGAGAGAGCGGAACTCGGCACTAGATGGAGTCAGGCCCAAGAAGAGACACCGTACAGGGCGTGGTGGACAATCGGGTTTTAATCTGACGTCTATTTAGTAATGAGACGGATCCACCTGTGTCAACGTACGTTGCTTTTGTTGGTGACATCTTGATCCCGCGGTGGGTGTACCTCTTAAGAACTAAAGGTAACCTGTAGCAAAGTTATGTAAAATCGCTAGGCTCTTCCACGCAGGCTTATATACAACTTCCGACATTTTTTTCTCCTCGGCCATGTCGTCCAAGAACCGTTGAAATTTCTTGCCATGGTGTGCAGCCGTCATCAATTCCGGGGTACGTGTTTGTGGCCACGATCCAACTTCTTAACCTCCTGCGTGCACATGCGAAGCTTAAATTCTGCCGGAAATCAATTATCAGCGGACTCCTAAGACGTTTTTTCAGAATAAACCAGGGTAGCAGCGCGATCAGCTGTTTTCGAACAATTACAGATAAGCATCTGATTTTGTTACAATATTTTTGAAAATATTGCTTGCCTTCGACTATTTCCGCTAATTGTTTATGTTACTGTCCTTAGATTGCCCTCAGGTGCTTCCGAAAGTGAAATACCGAGGTCTATTTAAGTGTTCATTCTAATTAGAATACAATAATATTCGATCAAAGTTTGGTTTGTAGCCAGAAAAACACAACG
>JBAMCM010000712.1:0-44559 GCA_037075145.1 Scaptodrosophila latifasciaeformis | reverse complement strand
AAAACGGGGTGGCTGACATTGAACGATTCCACAAAACCATCAATGAGAAGTTAAGAATTATACAGACAGACACAGTGGAAGATAATAAGCTTATGAAAATGGAAATACACGTATAACCACAAAATAAAACATGACACTACTGGACGAACACCAACGGACATTTTTCTGTTTGCGGGAACTCCAGAATACAATATCCAAAATATAAAGGAAAGTAAAATAGGTATACTCAATAATGTTAGACATGAATAATATGAAAAGCTCCGTTATTACATGGAAAATTGGTGAAACCCTATAAGAAAAACAGGGAAACTAACTCAGATTAACAAAGAGGAGAATAGAGGACATAAGATAGATCATTACAAAAAACAGTTTTAGAAGAAAAAGAAATTAAAGTAAATATTTTCAGGAAGGTCATGGACCACATACCTCATCGGCTGGCACTTCTTGATGATGATAAAATCTCAATCAATAGAGATCAACCCAATAGAATCAGACCTCGGGTATTTGTTGTTTAAGCATCAAACTATCAAAATACCAATAGGATATGAGAACCATTGTTTTAGCGTAAGCTTGACTAGTGTAGAAATAACCTTGGAGCATTTTATTCGGACTTCCAAACAATTTACTGATTCGCCACAGATTCTCTATCTTGCGGAAGAGTTGAGAAAGGAAATCGGTGGCATAGCAATCATCATAGAAATAAAAGAGGGTTCTTCAATATAGCGGGAAAAGCATTCAAGTACCTGTTTGGTGCATTGAATGATGACGATAAAATTGAAATTACTGACGGGATGAGAGATCTGACTGACAGTATGGTGCACGTTAATGAGCTTAATGAAGTAATAGATCTTATTAATCAAGAAATGACACAAATTAATGAAATAACATCTGAAAAGGAAAGGATTGATTCATTTATACTTAGCCTGAAACGGTTTATGGATTACATTGAAGATATTGAGATGGGTATGCAGTTAGCTAGACTGGGTAAAAAAAACCCAAAACTATTAAGACACGATAAGCTTGATAATGTTGACAGAGAAAATGTTTTGAATATAAAATCTTCAGTCTGGATAAACGACAATGAAAACATTCTAACAATCATGTCTCACATTCCTATAAAAATGCTGAAATAACCACCTTCATTATAGAAATCACATGGAATCTCAAAGAAACGACTCTTGCACAGAATTGTGAATCCAAGAAAATAAATAGGCTGAAACGTAATAATTTAATAAGATTACAAAATTGTACTGTTAAGTTGGGCGATATTGTTGTCTCAAATTTTCAAAACGATAATTACGATGTAAAACAAATTTTTATAACGAATAATACAACCAAATTAGAGCCATTTGCTCATAAGGAATTGAAAAATATTATTTTTCAACTTAATAAAGAAAATAAAAATTACATTCTCATCATTGTAATAGTATTAACAATAATAGTTAATATTTAATTTTAAAACCTTGCCCAGTAAATTAATAATCAAGTACAAACAAACACCAAGATTAGAAACCATAAATGCAAATGAAAATCTGCCTAAATTCTACCCAAATGCAGACATCTCAGAACAGACTCGCATCTAAGGCGTGGGGGAGTGGCATGTTCAGCATACCCATACTCGAACATGGTTCTGCATAACCCAGCATACTATTACATAAACCACTCAGAGACAAATTAACGTAAAACCAACAAAATAACAAATAACAAAAATGCATTCCCACGAGGATGCATTATGAGCACTTCACAATTTTATCTATGCTTGAAATATGAATCCGACTCAAAACGCGTCCACTTGTCGTGTGAAACAAAAGAATACAAAAGTAAAAAAGAATGGAAAAAACCCAAAGGGTTTAAATGTGAGCGCTTGGATAATTTTAATTTAGTTTTTGGACAGCATTTCAATAAAGTACATCAACACAGAAGATTGGTCTTTTTCTTTGAAATAATAAGTCGAAACTCGCAAATAAATATATAAAATTGTTGTTTTGTTATTAAATGGAACTACATCGGAAAATTCTAACATTTATTCTACGGATAGTAATGACATATTGCTTTCTTTGAATATTTTATCAATTTCAATTATTTCTTTTTCATTTAACAGGAATGTATTTCTTACATTTAGCTTAGCCCATTGAATGGCGTACTTAACATTTATGATTTCTTCTTTGACAAGCCTGATTTGATTTTCCAAGTTAAAAGTTATTTCTGTGTGATATGATAATATCTGTCTTTTCTGATAGAGTTTGATAGAGAATAAGTAAATTTAATTATCTGATTTAGTCCTTCTTGAAATTGATTGATTATTAAAATTTGTTTGTTGCTATTGTTAATTAAATTGTTCATATTATCTTGGAGTAAAATTAAGTCGTCGTGGTCTGGAGTACCGGCAATATACTTCCATGCAGTTCCTATTAAATTGATTGCTCTAGTGTTTCTATTATGTAGTGCAGGGGAAGAATAGAGAATGTTTGAACCAAATCGTGTTTTAAAGTGTGGTAACTTTTTGAATGTTTTAGTTCGTTATGTACGAATGAAGCTATTTCAAGTGTTTGCAAATTGGTTTATATCTATAACATGAATTATTCTTGTGGTGGATGTTTCAATTTTCCTTAATCCTTTATTTATTACTGCAGTCTGTACGTTGGTATAGTTGGTAATGTCTAGAAGTCCATATGCTATTGTTGTGGTGCATAGAATTAATGCCCTAAAAAATAAAATAATTTTTAATTATTTCGGATGTTACTTTTATGTATTTTCTTTACAACTGTAGTATTACTGTTTTCTTTAACTTTTTCGTTTTTATATCTTGCTAATAATTTAGAACCAAGTCGTGAGTTTATCTTTACATAAATTTCGTCACCTACGTTATTAGGAATTGCAGGTGCCCGTGTGAACTGTTTTGCAACTGCAGTTTAATGCTCTGTTATTATTTCTTTTGTTCTATTTTGGTTTACTGTGAGTTACCACTTCGGGTGTACCCCATTGGACTTATTACAACGGGATTGGCATTCAATACCACAGAAGAGGCATTTATCGCGGAAATACGGAGCAGAACAGCAACGTTATACATACACATACACATACACACACACATACACACACATACACACATACATAGACAAATACATATACATTTATATAAGATATTGCCTTATAAGTCGTTGTCCCGCATCTCATGTTTCGACATTATTTCTGGGTAAACACAAGTGCCCAAAATGCTGACCAGAGGTCTGCATTGTTTCCGCTGCCATCAAACGTCAACGACCAGCTAAAGTGCGATCATCAGCACTTCTCCGCCGCGCAGCTGCGGACGACCACTGCTTCGCTGCCGACGCCTGCTGCGACGCTGCCGACGCCCACATTTGATTGCTAAGATACAAAATATTTCCCTTAGCTTTAGTTTCAAACAATCAATTCAAATAAACGGTCGCTTGCGACCCACCAAACAGAACGAAAATAATTGTAATTATTGACTTATATAAGAGCTGTCTGCGAACAGCATATATACACATAAGGCAACATATTCATATGCCGATAAAAAGGATTGTTACTGTTCAATTCATCGAGAGTAGACATATTTTAATTTAATGGTGTTTGAATAACCTAATTGAGTACACAAAAATAACGTTTAACAACACTTTTTTCCCCTTTTTACTTCTAATATTTTTCGCTAGAAATAAGTCGTGGTGTTGGTGTTGCAGCGCAATATCAACAACAGGTTATGGGCCCAGCCCTTGCCTAATAACAATTGGTTTCAGAAATTGAGATAGATTATGAAATATATTTTTTTACATTCCTGTGAAATTATTTTTTCGAGAAGTTTGGTTGCCGCGTTTCTTGTTATAGACAGCCGTGTGTGTATTCATAAAAAAAAATCCCAACATTATCTTCGGGGTGCCGAAGATTACAGACTCTTATCGCAGTTGTTTCTGCCGTAAATCACATGAACGGTGTTGGTCAGTTAATAGGGCCGATTTCGATTTGTATGACAGCAATATGATATAGTAGTCCGATTTTAATAAAATTCAGCACAAACGCGTATATTTATGTAAGAAACGTGTTTTGAAGAGATCAGTCAATAAATGTGCGAGTTATTCCTAAAACCGATTTAGGAAATGGTATATATATTAATTGCTATAAAAAACATATGCGTGCTAAATTTGAACAGGATCGGATAATAAATGTGCGAGTTATTCCCTAAACCGATTTAGGTTCGTATGGCAGCTATATGATATAGTGGTCCGATCCGACCGATTCAAACTAGTGTACTACCTAGGTAAAAAAGAAGACTAAATACCAAGTTTCAGCAAAATAGCTTTTAAGACGACGGAGTAAATCGCATAGAAACAGACGGACAGACGGACATGGCTATATCGACTCCTCTAGTAATTCTAAGTATTCTAGATGTAACATTTGTGGGTCTACGATGTTTGGTTCTGTGCGTTACAAACATCAGAGCAAAATGAATAGACTCCTTTTTCTTTGAAAATAATATAAAAATAAGATTGGACAAGCGAAAACGCAATACTGAGCCGTTCGATGGCGAGAAGAATGCAATTTGGAAATTTAGAGTTAGGGCTCTATTGGGCAAATTAGATGTGCTCAATATCATTGAGGATTCGATGCCTGCTGAGGTAGATGATATTTGGAAAAAGGCAGAGCGATATGCAAAGAGCACAGTAATTGAGTACATAAGCGACTCATTTTTAAATTTCGCCACAAGCGACAGTACTGCCCGTCAGATTTTTAAGAACTTAGACGCAGTCTATGAACGAAAAAGTCTCGCTTCTCAGCTAGCATTTTAATATTTTTGATGATTTAATTAGTGAATTGCTGGCAGCCGGTGCAAAAATAGAAGAGATGGATAAATTCTCTGAGCTGCTAGTAACTTTACCTTCGTCTTATGATGGCGTCATCACTGCAATTGAAACACTATCAGAAGATAATTTAACTTTAGCGTTTGTAAAAAATAGATTGCTAGACCAGGAAATTAAAATTAAAAACGACCACATTGATACTACCAAAAAAGTAATGAACGTGAATGTACAAAATAAAAAGAACAGTTATAAAAATAATTCTTTTAAAAATCGGGTTACTAAACCAAAGAATTTATCTAAGGGAAGCTACAAGAATAAAGTTAAATGTCATCACTGTCATCATAATAAATAACAAAAATAAAGAAAATGAAAAACAAATTCAAGCTGCAACATCTCACGACATTGCATTCATGGTAAAAGAAGTGATAAAGACCTCAGTATTGGATAAATCCGAATTTATTCTTGACTCTGGAGCAAGTGACTATATTATTAATGACGAATCGCTATATACAGACAGCGTGGAGTTGGTACTGTTGGTTTCGTTAGAGAATAAAACACCCGCGCAATGTTTAATTGTGAACGTTTAATTAAGAACTGACTTTAGTAAGAGTACAAATTAAAGATCTTCTCTTGCCTCCTACGGGTAGTCTCTGAGGGACAGCAGCTTGTGGTTGGCCGTTCCTAATAACGGCGGGTAGACATCAGGATGTGGTAGCAGCAGCTGAAGATTATGAAGAATATGGTGGGAGGGCAACTGGCTCTCCTTATTACTGGCCTAGGGACTCAGCAATAAAAGATATTTAGATTTTTAACGGCAAGTGCCGGAGCAATATATTTTCAGCTTGTGCTGTTATATGATCAATATAAAACTAAAAGTACAAAATGTATAAAGTGGAATTCTAAAGCTAAAAGAGGAAATGTTTATGCAATGCTTAGAGTCAGCAAGCCGACTCAGCATACCATGGGCGAAAACGTAGCACTTGCGGTATCAGCAAGTGTCAGGTTACCGTCGTTGGTCACTCTTGTTGAGTGTGCTGACCCCAAAAATCTGAGTAAGCTTAATTATAGCGAGGGTAGATTAATAATTAATGCGAGTGGAGCCAATAAAGTATTGATATCTCCTGTTTGTTAACTACTCCCCTTTTAAGATCGCGGACCGTCCTCGGTCACGCTGAATTTGTCAATTGCCTTTGGTGCCATTTCTATCGAGTCTCGTCTATGTAGCGGAGTGCTCGAACGTGACGAGATGTGTGCCGATTAGTTAACAGCTCTGGACCATCGTCTGTGCTGATGCGCGCTGGACTTTCGTTGACGATCATGACGCCTACATCGATGAGCGTGATAACTTTCAGGTGGCTGGGCTGAGTGTTACAATGGGCAGTGCCTCCAGCGTGGAGTGATCGTGCACAGGTGTCGTGGTGCGCAAGCTTGCAGAATGTGTCTTGTGTTGTTCTGAGAGCTAAAATGTTACTCTCACATTCAGCTAAGGTTTTGCCATCTAGTTGTAGGATCACATGTTGGTGTGATACGGGAAAAATTGTAACCTTTTTGCAATTGGACTTAACCCTAGGATAGGATATTAATATGTGGTGTATCTATCGTTTGTTCAATAAGAGATCTCAAGTCTGCATGATGGAGAATTGTAGGGTTGATTATATTTGATTTAGCTAGGGTAATTGTGAGCATTAGATTTTGTATTTCGGTGACTAACATTCTATTTCGGGCTAATAAAGCTTCATATAGATGTGGAGTGTCGACAAAATTGTTCTTTTTTGCTTTAATTATTTTGTTAATTGTATCAGTGGGTTAGTTGATTTGTTCTTGGGTCTCTGAATTAAATATTACCTGTCTGTTATTTGATTCTATTAATTGGGTTTCAGACATTCTAATTTTTTCAAAGTCTGACGCGTCTGGGGTGCCCGCGACAACTTTGAGGGCTGTGCCCAAAAAATCTAAGCTCCTAGCGATTCTATGGTGTATGGTCAGCGTGGATAGTAAGCCCCTCATGGGATCTACATCTACATCTAATAATTTTCGCATATGCGACAGAGGAAATAATTCAGACATTTTTTCGGTTTCGTCTATTATACTTTTAAAATCGGACAAGTTACTAGTATGCTTTAAAAATTCGCGTTGCTCAAAAACAAAAACATTTCCGTCTATTACGGGTATGTAGTTGGCATGAGAAAAATCGGTAATCCGCGCATGTGCTATTGCTAGCGTGTAAAAGATTATGGTCATAAGCCTGCAATGAAGAAATAGTGATAGATAAGTTTGTGTTTTAGCTTACTTATAATTGGCCTATTGAATGTCCGAGTTTACTTAAGGTTATCCTTATGGACCACCCTCGCCTTAATGAGTACCGACGTTCCCAGGTCGGCCTGTATCCTCTCCTCAGAGCACAACGGGGTCAGTTTGTTCATTTTAGAATAGTAGTAGTCGCGAAGAATTTGTTTGACGTTTTCTTGTGCGACTCGGTGCGCACGGTTATGTTCGGCAGTAATGATCTCCAACTGCTCGTTCTTGTCAGTTATGTCTGTCACGAAATTTTTGCAGTGCCAGAACTTGGCCAGAATTGTGATACAAGTTCGTTTTGAAAACGAGCTAATGTTGGTAAATCGCAATATATTGCGTTTACAACGTCTGGGTTTACGATGTCTTTGAGTATTTCAAATACGGCGATTTTGTCAGTGAAGTTAACCAAATGGCGAATTTTGCTGCCAAATAATATTATACATTGTTTCAAGAAGAAACGTGATTCTTCCAAAAAAATTTGATTTCTGAAGCAATTGACTGGTTTGTCAGTGGATTCGACCGTGTAGGTCAATGATAATTCGCTGTGGACCGTTGCAGCGTCAGATTGCGGTTGGTCTTGTAAAGTGTTAATAGTATCTTGTCGAGATAAGGCGTCTGCTACTACATTTTCTTTTCCTGGTTTGTAGAAAATCTTAGCATTGTGCTCATCAATGTAGGCTTTCCACCTTTTTATTTTTGCATTTGTGTTTCTGTCCGATACTGCAAAGGTGAGCGGTTGGTGATCGGTAAAGATGTTAATTTGTTTTGTGCCGTACAAAAAATTTTGTAATTTACCCAAAGCCCACACTATCGCTAGCAATTCCCTTTCATTTGTGGCATAGTGTAATTCAGCCTGTTTCAGTGTTCGGGAAATCATACTGATTGGTCTACCTTCTTGGGACAAAACTGCGCCAATGCCGCTTGCTGACGCATCAGTGGTTACGTCGAAAGGTTTTTTGAAATCTGGGTATATTAGTAGGACATCTTCTGATGCCAAAATATTCCGCAGACATTCAAATGCGTTGCGCTGAGTTTCGTTGAATTCAACTGCAACTTTCCTTGACATATGTTTACTTATTGAGCCGTTTTCACCCTTCAGTATGTCTGTCAGAGGTCTTGCTATTGAGGCGAAATTTTTGACAAACCTTCTGTAATAGCTCGCCAAGCCTAAAAGTGATCTCAAACTGAACAAGTTGTTGGGTTCGATGTATTCTTTTATGGCTTTAACCTTTTCTGGGTCTGTTCTCGCTCCCCCTCTGGTAACTATAAATCCAAGGTATTCTATGCTATCCTTGAAAAATTTTGTTTTTTCTTGGGATACTCTCATGTTAGCGTCAATCAAGCATTTTAAAATCATTTCAATATGTCTGAGATGATCGTAACATATTTTCCCGATGTGTTCTCTCAGAACATCATCTATGGCTCTTTGAAAAATGCTGCCTGCATTTTTGAGGCCAAATGGTAGACGGCAAAATTCATACTTTCCCCCGTTTACCGAAAACGCTGACTTTTCACGATCCTGTTCTGCGAGGTTAATCTGGTGGTATCCTGATTTTAAATCTAAGGTTGTGAAAAATTTTGCTTTTCCCAAGTTCGCGAGAATCATGGGAATACTGGGCATTGGATATCGGTCGGCGATTGTTTTTTCATTCAGTTTCCTAAAATCAATTACTAACCGCTTGTTCCTGTTTCCATCGGCATCAAAACCTTTTTTATCAACAACCCATGATGGGCTGTTGTAAGGGGACCTGGACGGTCGAATTATGCCTTGTTCCAGTAGCTGTTTGATTTCGTTGTTTACAAAATCTGCGACACCCATAGGGTGGGGATATAGCCTAGTAAATACTGGCTCATTATCTTCCGTTCTGATCGTGGCCACGACCGAGGTGTTAAATGGTAATGCCTCGTTAGAGGTCGAAAACGCTTTTAGGTTTCTCAGGATCATTTTCCTGAACTCCTTTTTTATTATCTCGGGAACCACTATATCATTAACGTCCGTGAAGTTCACACTGTCACAACTGTGAAATTGTAATTTTTCTGTTGTACCCTGGTATTCTATTGTCTTTTCGGTCAAATTCAATGTTACCCCAGCTCGCGTTAGCAAGTCGAAGCCTATGATGGCGTCAAATGTGCCGAGTGAGTCTAGTAGAAAGAAAGGGCTTGTGCGGTTAAATACTCTCATTGAGCACTTGTTTTTAATGTCACTGGAGCCGTGTATTGAGCTAACAGTGAAAGGTTTGGCGACCGGCGTTATGTTTTTTAGCTCCTTTATGGGCTTTACATAATTTTTGGCCGCCCCTGTATCTATTAGTATTTTTAGTATTCTCCCAGCCAATTGGCGTTCGATAAACGGCAACTGGGAGCGTTCCCTAAAAAATTTAGTGAGTCATCATTATATGTAGACTCATTGTCATCGTCAATGTCGTTTACTGCAGCAGTGGCTGCCTTTTCATATTCTGCCTCCTGTTCTTTGGAAGTTTTGGGGGCCTGCACTATATTATTTATACGCTGGCGTCTTTGGCCTGTAACACGTTCAGACGAATTCCTTCTTTTCTGTGCGTATTGGTCATTTGTATGACTTTTGTCAAAGTTGGTTCGTTGTCTAAACTTAGACGAGGAATCTACTTCCATAGGTTCAGGGGCTTGTTCTTGTTTTTCCCTATTATTCGGTTCTTGCCTGTTGTTTTTGTTTCTCCTGACATAATGCGGGGTTTTATCCTGGTCCTGCTCGTCTCTGTTATTTCTGTATAATCTGCTCTGCGAGCGGCCTTTATTATTTTCGCTGGCCTGAGCTCGTTCTTCGACAGCTCTGGCGTATGAGTTTGCAAAATTGCTTCTCTCCATACTCGCCTCTGCCTCCCTAGCTAAAGCCAGAGCAGACGGTATGTCTCTCGGCTGAGCCGAGAAAACAACTGATCTGAGAGTTTTTTTTATATACGAATGCATGAAGTGCATCGGATCTGACTTCTGCGTTGAGCAAATTCGTCATAATGACTTTGTTCGTCACTAAAGTCAGTTTTCTTTCGACTTCATCGTAATAGTCCACTAAACTTAAGTCGCCCTGCCTAACCATGTCTTATCAGCATAGGTGCAATCCAACCTTGCTATAATGGCATCAAAGTTTAGCACAGTGTTGTGCGAAAATAGTAATGCTCTCGCTTAACCCCTAATTTTGTTCCTGATTATGGTCACAGCTTGATAATGGACATTGCTTCCATTATATGGTCTAAATATTTCATATGAGTCGGTGGCTGTCTGCCTCCACGACACGTATTCTTCCTGAGTACCAGTAAATTCCGGTACCGATTTTATGATGTCAAGTGAAAGGTCACAAGCAATTGCTGGGTTGGCAGTTATTCTCTCATACGTGATTACTTGTGGAACTTCTATACATATACGTTGTAAATGTTCGTTCATTGTGTTAAGTTGTGCCTGGAATCGCCTCTCTTGCTGCTCTAAAGCAGTTTCGATTAGAGCCTGAACCCGGTTCACGTCCATGTCGTTCGTTGTCAAATTAACTCCTTGAATGTCTTGATTTGAATCCCAACTATCCTCACTGTCGTATTCTACTTTTACTGGTCTGTATGGACCTGGAAAACTCATGAGCTACTCGCGTAGGATCTGTTGGTTGACACTTCACAATTATTTTTAGCTAAGTCGACTACAAATTACTGGTGAATTTTGTTTGGGTAAGAGAATTTTATTTTGCACTCAATTACTTGCTTTTATTTTATTTCACTTTTTTTTTTTTCTTTTTGGATTTCTTACTTGAGATCACTGATTGAACTTACATTTTTTAGAACAATCTAATCCTGACTCTCTAAGGTGTGAATCCTTTTCCGTTGGGCGCCAATTAAAGATGTTCTGTTGCCTCCGACGGGTAATCTCTGAGGGACAGCAGCTTGTGGTTGGCCGTTCCTATTAACGGCGGGTAGACTTCAGGATGTGGTAGCAGCAGCTGAAGATTATGAAGAATATGGTTTCAGCTTGTGCTGTTATATGATCAATATAAAACTAAAAGTACAAAATGTATAAAGTGGAATTCTAAAGCTAAAAGAGGAAATGTTTATGCAATGCTTAGATTCAGCAAGCCGACTCAGCATACCGTGGGCGAAAACGTAGCACTTGCGGTATCAGCAAGTGTCAGGTTACCGTCGTTGGTCAATCTTGATGAGTGTGCTGACCCCACAAATCTGAGTAAGCTTAATTATAGCGAGGGAAGATTAATAATTAAAGCGAGTGGAGCCAATAAAGTATTCATATCTCCTGTTTGTTAACTTACATACATAAGGAAGTGGAGCAAATCATACGAAAATACAATGTTGCCAGATAGTTAGTATGAAGTTTACAATCAAAAGATACTCGATATTCAGCAAAAGATATTCGATATTCAACACTTCCTCTTAAACTACATACTTTTATTTTAATTTAATCCAACAAATTTAATTGATTCATAATGCTTTTGCTGTCCTAAGACTTTTGTAAAGATATCAGCAACATTTTCATTAGTTGATACATATTTTAGTTCTATTTCTTTACTCTCGACTTTCTCTCTTATGAAGTTACATTTAATATCTATGTGTTTAGTGCGCTTGTGATGTACAGGTTTTTTAGCGATATACTGCGCACTAATATTGTCACCTAATAAGACAATTTTATCCTGGTCTAAGCAGCCAACTTCTTTTAGCAGTCTGCGAAGATAAACGGCTTCTTTGGCAGCAGTCGACAAGGCAATATACTCAGTTTCAGTGGTGCTTTGGGCAACTACGACCTGTTTTTAAGATGCCTAGGAAAACGTGCTGCCGCCCAACATAAACGCATATCCTGAATACGATTTCCTTTCATTCTGGTCTGTTGGCCAATAAGCGTCAGCAAAGCCCTTTACTTGGTTTCCAGTTTTGTGATATGTGATGCTCAGATCCATGGTTCCAGACAAATATCGGAAAACACGCTTGGCTGCATTTTGGTGCTCTACGTGAGGATTCGTGTTCCGTTGATATAACTTGCAAATGGCGTGCAATATATCAGGTCGGCTTAACACTACTAAATTGGCGCAATTGTCATCTTGGCAGAAAACTTGAAATCCAGGCTCAAGCGGCGTGGGCGCAGATCGGCAGTTCAGCATCCCATAGGTGGCCAATGAGGATTCTATGTACTTCTTGCGACATGGTTACAGGACCTCGTTCACCAAGTCGCTTAACTTCCATTCCAAGAAAGTATTTTAGGGGGCCGCCATCATGTGTCTCGAACTTGTCACCAATGTTTCTTTTGATTTTATCAATGTCTCTCTCGGTAGGACAAATGATAATTAAGTCGTCTTTTTTATGAGCATTTATATCGACGATATCATCATCTTTAGCAAAGATGATGAAACCCATTACAAAAAACTGGACATGATTTTCAAGACCTTGCAACAAGCCAACATGAAATGTCAGTTGGATAAATGCGAGTTTATGAAGAGGAAAGTAGAATTCCTGGGTTTTGTCGTGTCCGACAAAGGCATAGAAACCAATCCAATTAAGGTACAGGCAATTTCAGACTTTCTAATTCCAAGAACTGAGATCATTCATGGGATTATCCGGATATTACAGGAGATTTATTCTTAACTACGCTAAGTTAGCAAAACCACTTAGCTCGCTTTTGAGAGGGGAGGACGGACGAATTTCCAAGACATTATCCTCAAAAAAATCTGTCTCCCTTAATAGCGAAGCCTTCAAGAAATTGAAGAGCAGTTTGATTTCCCCAGACGAGGTACTCCACTACCCGGATTTTAAAAAAGAATTTCTCATAAAAACGGACGCTTCCAATTTCGCAGTAGGTGCTGTTCTTTCACAAGAAAACAGACCCATCTCATTATTATCGAGGACACTCTTGAAAGCGGAAGAAAACTACGCCACAAATGAGAAAGAAATGGTAGCCACTATCTGGGCTCTAAAAAAGCTCAAAATTTACCTTTACGGTATAGCAAAGGTGAAAATATTTACTGACCATCAGCCTCTGACCCATTCCCTTAGCAGCTGGAATGGAAATGGAATGGAATATGATTATGAGACTCTCTATAACCCAGGCAGAGAAAACGCTGTGGCCGACGCTCGGTCCAGAGTACCGACAGACGCGCAAATAAGCTCAACAATGCACAGTTCTGACAGTTCGAGCCACGGGTTGATACCTAGCATTGAAGCCCCAATAAATGCAGTTAATATAACTACACTGTCCATTCAGTCACAAAGAAACGACCCCTAGAGATGTTATTCGGTAGCGTAGCTACCGCGGCACCAGAACAATAACAACAAGAAACTGACATTAAATACTACAACCGGACAAGAAAGCCCATAAAGACCTACATCAAGGGGCAAGAAATTTTTGTTAGGGTTAATACCAGCTATCAAATAGATTTAGGAAAGAAATAGTTAAGCAAGATAGAAGTACTACAATACTAACAGAATCAGGAAAGATAGTGCACAAAAGTAACATCAGATCATGATTACTTTCAGGATACTTACTGTGGTCACCTTGACAAACGGACTCATTGTGATAACTAACTACACCGATGCACAGACTGTGATGATCTACAATGGGATAGGACAGATACAGGACCACGTACAACTGGCCATGGAAAAACTAACAAACTACATCGATCATGACTTTAACGATGATAAGTCATATCACTTACTGAACTACGAACTGACACAGACAAAGAACCTGGTTGATACAGTGATCCTAGCGAAGACAAGGAAAACTAGATCAATAGTTCTTATAGGGACGGTCTGGAAATATGTTGCCGGTATCCCGGATCACGATGACCTCGTAGCTCTGCCTGACGGGATAATCGACTTGACAGATAATAACAATAGGCAGGTAATCATCAATAGGCACTAAGAAAGTAGAATGAACTTACTGACTGATGTGACCACGAATATACAAAATTCAATTCGAAAAGATTCCACTTTGAGGGATGAGTTGGCCATACGGTTGCAGAATCAGATTAGGCTCGTAAAAGAGGAGATAGTCAACATTAAATTTGCCATCCAATGGGCAAGGCTGGGTGTTGTGAACACATTGCTGCTGAGCGAGTTCGAATTAAAAGAGATCAACAGTCTACTTAAAAGCAATAGTGTGCCGGCTTCTGCCTTAACGGTCGAAGAAATGTTAAAATTTTCAGACGTTTCCGTTTTGCATAACGGAACTACGATTTTGTATGTCATAAAATTCCAATATTAAAATCAATTAATTTTCTAAATTATCAAATAAGATCAGTAAAGAAAAACAATATTATCATTTGCTTACCAACTAAAGAAATTATTAAATTTAAAGACGAAAAATACGGAATTAATGCCTTCTGCAAAAGTTCCAATGGCTTAAAGATATGTAAAAATAAATTCATTAGTAATTTAAGCAAAGACCTTTGTCTACCAGAACTTATAAATGGAATGCAGTCAAGGTGTGAGTTCGCCAATGCAGAACTCTTCCCCGCAATAGAAGAAATAGACGACTGATATTGCTCAACGACTTCAATAGCACGGTGAACTGGAGGAACATCGAGAGCGGCACCTGCTTGTTAACTTTCCTGAACGAGACCCTGAAAATCAACGTCCGAGAGTTCAGCAACAATGAAGTGGCTTCAACAAAACCAGCGCCACCATTGAGACAGCTGACTCCATTCGAGGTGGGACGCCTACGAATTCTCTCGCTAGAAGCACTCGAGCAACTTCATCTGAATAACACAACCGAGTTGCGCAAACTTCGATGGCGAGAAGTATGCAATTTGGAAATTTAGAGTTAGGGCTCCATTGGCCAAATTAGATGTGCTCAAGGCCATTGACAATTCGATGCCTGCTGAGGTAGATGATATTTGGAAAAAGGCAGAGCGATGTAAAAAGAGCACAGTAATAGACTACCTAAGCGACTCATTTTTAAATTTCGCCACAAGCGATAGTACTGCACGTTAGATTTTTAAGAACTTAGACGCAGTCTATGAACGAAAAAGTATCGCTTCTCAGCTAGCATTTTAATATTTTTGATGATTTAATTAGTGAATTGCTGGCAGCCGGTGCAAAAATAGAAGAGATGGATAAATTCTCTGATCTGCTAGTAACTTTACCTTCGTCTTATGATGGCGTCATCACTGCAATTGCGATACTATCAGAAGATAATTTAACTTTAGCGTTTGTAAAAAATAGATTGCTAGACCAGGAAATTAAAATTAAAAATGACCACATTGATACTACCAAGAAAGTTATGAACGTGAATGTGCACAACAAAAACAACAGTTATAAAAATAATTCTTTTAAAAATCGGGTTACTAAACCAAGGAATTTATCTAAGGGAAGCTACAAGAATAAAGTTAAATGTCATCACTGTCATCATAATAAATAATAAAAATAGTACAGTATTGGATAAATCCGAATTTATTCTTGACTCTGGAGCAAGTGACTATATTATTAATGACGAATCGCTATATACCGACAGCGTGGAGTTGGTACTGTTGGTTTCGTTAGAGAATAAAACACCCGCGCAATGTTAAATTGTGAACGTTTAATTAAGAACTGACTTTAGTAAGAGTACATACATAAGTAAGTGGAGCAAATCATACGAAAATACAATGTTGCCAGATAGTTGGTATGAAGTTTACAATCAAAAAATATTCGATATTCATCAAAAGATATTCGATATTCAACACTTCCTCTTAAACTACATACATCTAATTTAATTTAGTCCAACAAATTTAATTGATTCATAAGGCTTTTGCTTTCCTAAGACTTTTGTAAAGATATCAGCAACATTTACATTAGTTGATATATATTTTAGTTCTATTTTTTTACTTTCGGCTTTCTCTCTTATGAAGTTATATTTAATATCTATGTGTTTAGTGCGCTTGTGATGTACAGGTTTTTTAGCGATATACTGCGCACTAATATTGTGACCAAATAAGACAATTTTATCCCGGTTTAAGCAGCCAACTTCTTTTAGCAGACTGCGAAGATAAACGTCTTCTTTGGCAGCAGTCGACAAGGCGATATACTGAGTTTCAGTGCTGCTTTGGGCAACTACGCCCTGTTTTTAAGATGCCCAGGAAAACGCGCTCCCGCCCAACATAAATGCATATCCTGAATACGATTTCCTTTCATTCTGGTCATTTGGCCAATAAGCGTCAGCAAAGCCCTTTACTTGGTTTCCAGTTTTGTGATATGTGATGCTCAGATCCATGGTTGCAGACAAATATCGTAAAACACGCTTGGCTGCAGTTTGGTGCTCTACGTGAGGATTCGTGTTCCGTTGATATAACTTGCAAATGGCGTGCAATATATCAGGTCGGCTCAACACTACTAAATACATAAGGGAATCTATTAGCGATTGATATTCTGTTATATTTACCTTGGCGCAATTGTCATCTTGGCAGAAAACTTGAAGTCCAGGCTCAAGTGGCGTGTTGCTTTTAAATGATGGGGGAGAGGTAAGAGGGACCAATTGTATAACTTTTCCTCCGCTAGAGTTTGAATTCTCCTGAATTCTGTTTACATTAATATGAATATTTTTAGACTCTTTTCGAAGAAAAAGGAGTCTATTCATTTTGCTCTGATGTTTGTAACGCACAGAACCAAACATCGTAGACCCACAAAAGTTACATCTAGAATACTTAGAATCATTAGAGGAGTCGATATAGCCATGTCCGTCTGTCCGCCTGTCAGTCTGTCCGTCTGTTCCTATGCGATTTACTCCGTCGTCTTAAAAGCTATTTTGCTGAAACTTGGTATTTAGTCTTCTTTTTTACCTAGGTAGTACATTAGTTTGAATCAGTTGGATCGGACCACTATATCATGTAGCTGTCATACGAACCTAAATCGGTTTGCAAATAACTCCCAGATTTATTATCCGATCCTGTTGAAATTTAACATGCGTATTTCTTTTATAGCAATTAATATATGTATAAAAATACGAACCTAAGTCGGTTTTAGGAATAACTCGCACATTTATTGACTGATCTCTTCAAAACTCGGCAAGCACGTTTCTTACATAAGTATAGGCGTTTGTGTTGAATTTTATTAAAATCGGACTACTATATCATATTGCTGTCATACAAATAGAAATCGGCCCTATTAACTGGCCAACACCGTTCATGTGATTTACGGCAGAAACAACTGCGAAAAGAGTCTGTAATCTTCGGCACCCCGAAGATAACGTTGGGATTTTCTATATTATTTTCTACCTTATCCATAATTTTGGAGATCTGATTAACATCTATAATATGTAAAATAATTATAGTTTCGTTCGTTTACGATTTCCGTTGCACACATGTGTATCGCCATGTAAGTTAGCAACATAAATATTCAAAATTATAAAAGCTCGACTGTGGGAAGCGATCGATTTGCGAACTCAGCGTCTGACCCATTTCCTGCACGCGCTGAGTGCACCTGCAAAATCAGAACATAATATCCAGCAATAATAAATGCAAGCGTTTCCAAAAATATTGCCCAACCTCAACTAGAGCAACGACCTGTGGGAACGCAGCCAACGTCTCTGCCAAAACTCACAGCTTATTTAGGGAACATAATTATTGTTAAACTTCAGTCTCATATAATATGTCGAATGAAGCGGTTCAAAAAAATAAATTGTCTTTTTTTTTTTTTTACTTCGCTAATTAAAAAGAAATTAACTGGCGCCCGAGCAGGGACCCTCACGCGTTACGATAGTGCAAAAAGTTATCTACGTGATCGCGTCGACGGTGATAAATATATCGCAGTGTATACTACGAATCCTGATAGGACAAAACCGATCCTAAGGGACATAATACAAAATTTTCTACTACCAAATCCGACAGGACAAAACCGATCCTAAGGTGTTGAAGAGACTCACGGCGCAGCCGTTCAACAGGGAGTACACTGCAAGGCAAACTTACACAATCGGTGGACCGCAAGCTCTGTAAGATCCGTTCGCAGAGCACTTCCGGAGGAGTATGGATAGCGAAGCCCGAGTAGGAGAACCAAAAAGGAGCAACTTCGTCACATTTTTCCATTTTTTCATTCCATTTTTAATACAAAACTAACCAAGTAGAAAAAAAATTGTTTAATAAAAGAAAAGAAAATTTTATGAAATCAAGAATAAGAAAATAGAAAATTTTAAAAGAAAGAAAATTTTATGAAATCAAGAATAAGAAAATAGAAAATTTTAAAAGAAAGAAAAGACAATTTTATAAATTATAATTAATAGTGAAATTGTGTAAAACGATAAACTAAATAAAAGATCACCAAGGTGATATAAAATACTCCAATCTTGCGATTCCCAAGGGTCCCTCCAAGGTAGAAGGAGAATACCAGACACTGGTAATAAAGCAAAACAAAACTTAAAATTTATATTGAAAAAAAAAAATTTTTTTTATTTAAAATTGAAATTGGAAAAAAAGAAATAATAAATAAAAAGTAAAAGAAACTTTAACAGAACAGGAAAATTTGCCATAGAGAATTAAGTTCAAAAAAAAAAAAAAATAAATAAATAAATAAATAAAAAAATATATATATATATTTTCTTAATAGAGAATAAAAGTTTAATTCTAAACTAACCTACATTTAAGAAATTCTTATATTCGGGAAACTTTTTATACACAAATATAACACACACAAACAACAAAACACGAAACACAAATATTTTGTAGACATTTTAACTGAACCCCATAATTTCTTCGAGGGTAAAATTTTAAAACTGTCATATCTGAAATTTGTCTGTCTGTCCGGTTTATGGCGAACAACAACAATTTAGCTAGACCACATATATTGAACGCAGAAGAAACAGAGGCGCTAAGGCGACAGAATAGACAGGCAGAGTACCAACAGAATAGGAGAATGACGGAACAAAGCCAAAACCAAGACGAATTAGCCCAAATGATTAGTGCGATCCTAGCCCAGCAATTACCAGCACTACTAGGGCGACAAAATGTGTCAGAAGATTTTTATAATCTGGCAGATCAGGGTATTGCTGTCGAACACGCAGCAAAGATAGATGACTTGGACAGAGTACCTGATATAGTAAAATCGATTCGGGAGTTCTCAGGCGACCCCGCAAAATTTAGCTCATGGAAGAAAGGTGTAGATCGAATATTAGAAGCGTACAGTGCATATCAGGGTACACCGAAATACTATGGTATTTTACATACCATACGCAATAAAATAATCGGAGCATCTGATACGGCACCGGAATCGTATAACACACCTCTCAATTGGGTAGCTATTTCCAAATGTTTGACTCTGCATTCCGCAGACAAAAGGGACATCAATACTTTAGAATATCAGATGACGATGTTGGTCCAACGGACAAACCAATCTGTTTTTTTTTTTTTTTTTTTTTTTTTTAATTCTTTATTTAATATTTCGAACAAGTACAAGCCGCAGTATTAGCTTTTGACAATGTTATTTTCTATGTTGTATGATCTCCTTGTGGCACTTAAAACAGATAGTTCCTTGGCGGAACGGTTGGAGTGGTTGAGTAGTCTGTTGTTGTACCTGCTAGAGAAGAAGGATATTTGGTCTTCGACCAGGCTCAAATTTAGGTCGCGGTACAGTGTCAAGTTGCTGACATACCAGTCACATCCAGTAATAAGACGCAGAGCCTTATTTTGGACAACCTGAAACCTATTTCGGTTTGATCTTGCAGCGGTTCCCCATATTTGAATACCGTATCTCCAGGTGACCGCGATTATTTGCTGGTATACGAGGCGCTTGCATCGTAGGGATAGGGTGCTCCTCCTGTTGAGGAGCCAGTGAAGCTTGCTTCGCTTTTCGTGGCATATTGCTGCGGTTTTCGTTATGTGTTCTTTGTAGGTCAAACGTTGGTCAAGCGTTATGCCCAGGTACTTAGCAGATGTAGCTTGTGGAAGAGGCTCCCCGCCGATTGAGACTGCCGGAGGGGTTCCATGTCGTAGAGAGTAGCATAAGTTGATGGATTTGCTACTATTAACTCCTATATTCCATCTTAAAGCTCAGTTATTGAACCTGTTTAGGTATTGTTGGATTCCGTGTGCAGCATCATTTAAGCATTTGCTCGAGTAGAGCACACACACATCATCAGCGTACGATGCAATAAGCATTTGGTCTTGGTTTATACCCGAAAGATTAGCAGGCTGTGGAGCATCAGATGCAAAGATGGAGTACAAGAGTGGAGCAAGAACGCTACCTTGTGGTACGCCAGCTTGGACAGGACGAATTTGTACCAGAAACCTTCTTTCTTCAAGAAAGGAGCGAAGGAGGCAATACAAATTGTGAGGCAGTTCCTCCTTAAGTTTGAGAAACAGTCCTGGGTGCCAGACTCTGTCAAAAGCCTGCTTCACATCGAGGAAAACTCCATTGCAGTACTCACCCCGATCAAAAGCCTTCAAGATATGATCTGTCACTCGGTGCATCTGCTCCACGGTGCTGTGGCCAGCGCGAAAACCAAATTGATGATCGGGGATCGTATTTTGACTGTTCATGTAATCAACCAGCCGAGAAGCTATCAACCTTTCTAAAACCTTCGAAACGGAGGGTAGAAGACTGATAGGTCGATACGATTCTGGATTTCCCTCTGGCTTTCCTGGCTTCAAAATCATTGTTATTCTGGCGGTTTTCCATGGGCTGGGAAAGTGTTGCAATCTAAGGCAAGCGTTGAATATACATGTGAGCAGAAGTAATGCTCTTTTGGGTAGAGTTTTTAACGTCCGGTTGCTTATCTGATCAAGTCCTGGGGATTTCTTATTCTTTAAATTTCGGATCACTTTGGCCACTTCCTCCAAACGAAAAGGCTTGATAGGAAGTGCCATTTGGAAGGGAGACTGAAGAGCATCCTCAGTGCTTGCGATGTCTTGGCTAGTAGCGGTGTTAAGAGGGGTAAATCGTTCCTCCAGGTGGCTTGCAAATGTCGATGCCTGTTCTTCCAACGATCTGCACCACTCTCCTGCCGAGTTTCTTAACGGGGTCATCCTCAATGGCTGGCGTTTTAAATTTTTTGTGAACTTCCAAATAGAATAGTGGGAGTCGACAGAGTAAGTAGTGTTTGCCAGCATAGTGTCAAAGTGAGTGTTCCGGAGCCGCTGAAGCACCTCACGAAGCTCTCTTGCTGCTCTGTGCCATAGTGTCTTATCTTCCGGGTTATGGCTTCGAAGGTAGCGTCTTCTTAGAGTTCTTTTGTTGTTCAGGAGATTTGCGATTTCACTGTTTCTGGGCTGAGAACTACGGCCAAGGGAGGGAATATTGTTGTTGTCGACGTTCCGGGCTTCAATCGCTGCTTGTAACACTTTGTTGGTGAACATATCCACCAAGTCGTCAAGGTCCTCTGAAGAATTAATGTCCAGGTTGAGGTGGATACTTTGATTCAAAGAGTCCCTGAAGACTGGGATGTTGGCAGGTTGGCCAAGAGTATTTGGGTTTGGCAGGAATCCAGTAGCTTCAGCACGCAGATTGATGACCAGTGCCAGATGATCAGATTCCAAATCCCAGGAGTCGTTGATTGAAAGCATACTATGAGGCACACCTTCGTATACTGCAAAGTCTATATAGGAAGGGCTTATATTTTCTCTAGTTGGATAGCATGTGGGCGCCCCAGTCGCGAGTACGTGAGCCTGCCGCATTTGGAGACTGCAGGCGAGCTCTCTTCCTCGGGCATTAACGGTTCTGGATCCCCATAAAGGGTGTTTTGCATTCCAATCGCCTGCTATAAGGAATCGGTTATGACCCATACTGATGAAGATATCCGTGAAGTCGTCACTGCGCCATGTAAATCTGGGTGGGCAGTATATGGCACCGAGAATGAGTTCTCCGAGCTCAGATTCAATTCGAATAGTGGCCAACTGAATCCTGTCAGCAGTGATTGGTTCCAACGGGAAGTGTTTCAAATTTTTTCTCACCATAACAGCAGCTCCACCCGCTCCTCTGTTGCTAGGATGATTTGCGTTGTAGGTACAAAACCCATCTAGTTTAATCCGACTTCTGCTAGTGGCTTTGGTTTCGCAGATTAAAACCACATCAATATTGTTGGAGATGACAAAATTGCGTAGCTCAATCATTTTGCCAGTGAGTCCCCTGGCGTTCCACACTAGAATTTTAGTATTCATTCTTGGTTTGTCGCAATAAGTAAAGCCAGAATTTGGCTTTGCATCTCCAGTATTTTATTCTGTTGTTCAAAAAATTTATCAAAACTTCTATTAAGTGTCATCGCAAGACTTTCAATCTGCGTTTCGAGTGAATTTTCTCCATTCCAGTGTGAGATGGGGAAAGGTGGTTGAGATGGGATAAATGGTTGATTTATTTTTTGCCCTTGTTGGTGCAAGATTTCTCGTTGAGCTGCTTGATCGGAGTGATGTTGTTTTTGTTGTGACTGTTTAGTAGGGCCGCCGCGAGCAATATCAGCGAAGGTGACTCCTTTAGTAGTCCAAGTGTGATTGGGGGTGGCAGCGTCGCTAAGGGATCTGTGGTCTGATTTTGGACCCTTAGTTTTTTTAGACTGCGTTCGCAAGGAATGGCGCTTAAAATAATCACAGCCTTTGTAGTTGGCTGGATGTTCACCTCCACAGTTGGCACAGGTTGCTGGGGTATTTTTTGCTCGGTGACACTCAGTCGATTTGTGGGGCTCACCGCAGACCACACATACAAAGTCACGGTGGCAGTACTTCGACGTATGTCCTAGTTCCTGGCAGCGATGGCACTGTGTGATTTCACCAGATTTTCTGGTTACTCCAATCATCACTCTCTGTTGGCATAGAAGTTTGGGACCCAGTACTTCCTTGTTGTTGGATGAGCTGAAGAGGTTGACAAACAACATGTTCATCGGATTGCCAGTCTTTCGGGATATTGGGTTGTGAATATGCACCACCTCGTGACCCATCTTGCTAAGCTCGGACTGAACTCTACTGGTTGGAGTGCCCGAATTTATTCCTAGGATCACAATTTTGTAAGGCTTGTCTTCTTTCAGTTGGTAGGAATGGTATTCAATTTTGCATTCATTGAACTGCCGAACTATGGCACGGTAGCTATCCGCATTTTTTGGGTAGATCCTAATAGTCCCACCCATAGATGATTTTATTTCAACGTTCTCAATGTCCGTGACCTCTTCAATAGCTGCAACAAGCACGGAGAAGTTGACAATATCACGAAGAACGATAGGTGGTGGCTTTGGGGTTGCTTTGGTGGTTTCTTCACAAGAGTTTCTGGCCGGTTTGGGGCCACTTGTCAAACGATTACGGGCAGCCGCAGCAGCGGCGCTGGTGCTGGGTGAGTCATCATCAGTGGTAGGTTCAGGGAGGAATTCATCAATGTTCATAATTTCTTCTTCTGCCAGGAGGGAGAAGCGGTTATTGTCTAAGGTGCTTCGGTCATTCGTAGAGTTCTTATTAGATAATGCCAGGTCGATATCAGTCTTTAAGATGTTTCCGGAATTCGAGAAAGTTCTATTGTTGGTTTTTGTAATTTTCTTGATGGATGATGTAGGGGAGTTGGGTGGTCTTCTTTTTTTCCGTTGAATAATTACATTTTGAAATGTTCCGGGTTGCTTTCAACATCTTGTAGTTTTTGAAATCCGGGCCAATCCACCGTTGTGGGCAGAGACGGCCCTAGTTAGAGCGAAATATATGTAGTTCGTTGGAATTGCCACGCAGCTTAGTCAGAAACGCAGCACAACGACGAGTTAGCTACTTATTTATTGAGAAAGGCAATTTCTCAAAATCACAAAAATCTACTTTGATCAAGCGGTGATCGTAAGAGACGTCCGTGCACAATGAAAGTAAGATCGCGACTCGAAACCAATCTGTGGAAGAATTCCATCAGACGGTTTATAAACATCTGTCTCTTATTCTGAATAAAATAGGTTGCATGGGACTAGGTAGAGAAGCGGAGCAACTGATGACCAAAATGTATCGCGATAAAGCGCTTGATACTTTTGTGCGTGGCTTGCAGGGTGACTTATCCCGTTTATTGGGTATCAAGGAACCAGCAGATTTACCGACGGCATTACACTTGTGCTTGAAACTTGAAAACCAAAGTTTCCGGTCGAATCACGCTACAACAAAGGGTCAAGTATCCCATTTTAGAAATCAGCATGCCAAACCAATACCGCAACCTCGTAGTATGCAATTTATTAATAGACAACCACCAACTGTCCCACCAAGAACCCATCAATACCAGTACGCACAATTTGGACAGCAACAACCAACTACTTCCCAAAGACAATATTTCCCCAATTACGGGCATCAACCGATACCAGCATCACGACAAATATATCCCGATAGACAGTTTCAACCACGACCATTCCCACCACCTCGGCCAATGGCCCCAAAACCGCTGCCACGACCAGAACCTATGGAAGTGGATTCCAGCGAACAGACGAAAATGGTAAATTATATGAACAGGCCCAGATTCGATGCAAAGTTAGGAGCCGGCAAAAAGACCAACAGGTCCGATGCCAGAAAGTTTTAAACGGCAAAGAAATTTCAATATACAATCTCCCGATGAAGACATCGAAACTGGATACGCCCAGAATCATGCCACAATGACAGAATACGAACAGACAATAGCAAATTACGAGGCCCAAGAAGGGCAAGAACAAGACGAAGAACTGGACAGCTATGTAGAACAAATCGACGAAAATGTCGAAGATAATTTGTGCGAATACTTTGATAATTCTGCATTGCATTTTTTAGATTAAAGCATTCCTCACTTCCGTATCTTATATGTAAGCTGAGGAATGGGCAAACTTTAAAAATTTTAATAGACACAGGTTCCAATAGAAACTATATCCAACCAAAATTCGTAGACTGTATCAGTAGGAGGAAGCACTTTAATAACTCATTATAAAATAGCAAACCTTTTTAACATTAAAGACGTCGAAATCAAATTCTTCCTATTACCAACACTGAAATCCTTCGATGCAATCCTAGGCAATGACAGCCTAAAAATACTAGGCGCTGAAATTAAGATCAGCGAGAATATTATGATTGTCAAAAACTTTCTAAAAATCCCAATTAAAGAGAAAAAGTTTGAAGAGGTAAATACAATTATACCAACAATAGACCATTTGTCCGATATGCAAAAACTCAAGCTAAACAAGTTGCTGAAAGCATTCCCCAATCTCTTTGCTGATCCGAACAAAAAACTGACCTACACAACAAACGTGAAGGCAACGATCAGAACCACGTCCGACACACCAATCTACTCCAAATTTTATCAGTATCCAATGACACTGAAAGACGAGGTAAACAAACAGATAAAAGAACTTTTAGAAGACAGAATAATCCGTAAATCCCGTTCACCTTACAATTCACCTGTGTGGATTGTGCCAAAAAAAGCAGATGCTTCTGGGGAAAAGAAATACAGAATGGTAATAGACTACAGGAAACTAAATAGGGTGACAATCGCAGACAAATATCCCATCCCAAAAATAAATGAAGTACTTAACCAGTTAGGAGATAATAAAGTATTCTCTGTTCTAGACCTCAAAATCAAATCCCACTGAAACCTTCAGACATAGAAAAGACCGCCTTCTCCGTGAACAACGGAAAATACGAGTTTACTCGACTCTCCTTTGGTCTGAAAAATGCGCCTGCAATATTTCAAAGAGCGTTAGATGACATACTTCGTGATCATATTGGTAAAATATGTTTCATTTACATAGACGGCATTATCATATTCAGTAAAGACGACGAGTTTCACCTCGAAAACTTGGAAAAAATCTTTCGAACTCTGCAAAACGCCAATATGAAATGTCAATTGGACAAGTGCGAGTTCATGAAGAACAAAGTTGAATTTTTCGGTTTCGTCGTCTCCGACCAAGCAATCGAAACAAATCCAAGTAAAGTAGAAGCAATAACAAACTATCCCTGTCCCAAAACACTAAGGGATTTAAGATCCTTCCTAGGGTTATCTGGCTACTACAGAAGATTTATAGAGAATTATGCCAAGCTGGCTAAGCCCCTCACCGCCCTTCTAAGGGGGAAAGATGGGCACGTGTCCAAAAGAATGTCAGCAAAAAAAGCAATTCATCTCGATAAATAAGCTCTAGAAGCCTTCAGAAAATTGTAAAGTAGCTTCATATCAAAGGATATAATTCTCCGATATCCAGACTTTCAAAAAGAATTTCATCTAACCACAGACGCGTCAAACTTCGCAATAGGAGCAGTCCTATCGCAAAACAACCAGCCAATTTCGTTTCTTTCAAGAACACTCTCCAAGGCTGAGGAAAACTATGCAGCAAACGAGAAAGCGATGCTAGCCATAATCTGGGCATTAAAAACGCTTAAAAATTACCTATACGGTAAAGCCAAGGTAAAGATCTTCACAGACCATCAACCCCTAACACACTCTTTGAGTAGCTGGAACGGTAATGCCAGAATCAAGAGGTGGAAGGCTTATCTGGAGGAGTACGATTACGAGATATTTTATAAACCAGGCAAAGAAAATATATTGGGAGACACCCTATCTAGAATAGAGACAGTCCAAATTAATTCAATAGCCCCAACTCAACACAGTGCGGAAAGTTCTAGCCACGGGTTGATATATAGCGTAGAAGCTCCCATAAATGCATTTAAAAATCAAATATTGCTCTTGAAATCAGATCAAGCAGAATACAAGTTTAGCATACCATTTCCCACATACCACAGACACACAATAAGCCGACCAGAATACACTTCAGACGAACTACTAGACGACTTGAAAAAACGACTCAACCCCTCTGTAATTAATGGTATTTATACTTCAGAGGATGTAATGGGGAAAATACAAGAATTGTATCCAAATCATTTCAAAAATATCAAATGCCGTTTTACGCAAATCAGGGTTGAAGACTTGACTAACGAGACACAGCAAGAAGAAGAAATCCTCAAAATACACAGTAGGGCTCATCGCAGTGTAGCAGAAAATAAAATCCAACTCTCGGAAAAATTCTATTTCCCTAAAATGAAGCAGAAGATAGATTCATTGATTAGACAGTGCACGATCTGTAAGGAAGCCAAATACGATAGGCACCCTCCTAACCCAGAACTCAAAAAGACCCCCATACCAGAATATCCCGGTCATATCCTACATATTGACATTTACTCCACGGAGAAACACCTAGTACTCACGCATAGATAAATTTTCAAAACTAGCTCAAGGTCGAATCATAGAATCAAAAGCCATAGAAGACATTAGAGATCCCTTAAGAGACATCATTTTTTATTTTGGATTCCCGAAGTTCAAGTTCAAAGAATAGAAATTTTTACCGCTCCACCATATAAAAGCACAGTCAACGGCCAGATAGAAAGATTCCATTCTACCCTTTCGGAAATAATGAGGTGTTTGAAAAAGGAAAACAAACATAGGGATTTCAAAGAACTATTGGACAGGGCAATTTATGAGTATAACTATTCTTTCCATTCCGTAACGAAGAAACGACCGTTAGAGGTATTTTTTGGCAGGACAGTTACCACGAACCCGGAACAATACGAACAATGTAGAAAAGACAATATTGACAGACTAAGGGAAAAACTGACGAAGGACTTAGAGAACCATAATAAAAAGAAAAAAAAGATAAGACAGTATCAGCCAGGACAGGTAATATTTGTGAAAGTGAACAACCGATTAGGATCAAAACTTTCCTCTAAGTTCAAAAAAGAGATGGTCAAAGAGGACAAGATTACGACCATCCTAACAGAATCAGGAAAGACAATACATAAGAGTAACATACGATCTTGACTCTTACAGAATACTATTATGGACCGTGACCAGCACGACTGCGACTTTGGAAATCACGAACTACACGGACGCACAGATACTAACTATCATAGAGGAATTGGTAAACTACAAACGGCGACGACAAGACTAATACACGTGATTGACTTAGGACAAATGAAAACCACTTTAGACTTAATAAACAGCCACATAGAAGAAACCTTGAAACATAGCCCATTATATGCCACACTCATACATGAAGTAAACACTACTAAATACATTTTTGACACAATCACTGAATTTCCTAGGAGGAATAGGCGCTCTATGAATGGGATAGGGTCAGGGTGGAAATACATAGCGGGTAGTCCTGACAACGATGATTTAGTAATGCTACAGAACAACCTAAATAATCTAATAGACAATAATAATAAACAGGTAATCATCAACGACGAACTAAAACAAAGAATAAATAACCTTACACACATATCAAATCTGATAACGAACTCCATACAAAAAAGCAGCTCTATAAGTGACGAAGTAGGTGTTAGCTTAGGCAACGAAATTAGATTACTCAAAGAAGAAATAGTAAATGTCAAATACGCTATTCAATGGGCCAGGCTTAACATTGTAAACTCATTATTACTGAATAAAAACAAGTTGACTGAGATAGAAGGGATATTTAGAAAAGGCAAGTTGCCACAGCTCTCTATCGAAGAAATCATGGAATTCTCAGATATTTCAATAGCACACAACAAAACTACACTTCTATACATAATTAAAATTCCGAAGAAGAAACTGAATTTCAAAACATGATTGTAAAACCCATAGTGAATAATAAAAGCATTGTACACTTAGAAACAAATGAAATATTCTTACACTTAAGCGAGATATATGGCATACCAGAAAATTGTAAAACCATTCTAAATATAAAGCTATGTAATAAGAAAAGAATTGTTAACATAAGTAATTCCAATTGTATTCCAAAATTAATTAAGAAAGAAAAAGCGCTGCGCAGTTTTAGCAATGCAGACCACATTCCAGCAATTGAAGAAATCAGCAACGGGGTCATATTACTGAACAATTACAAAGGCAGTCTCATTTGGAACGGCACTAAACAACAGATGGAAGGTACCTACCTAGTACACCTCTCAAATGACTCGGCACGCATAAACGGCAGACTATTTGACAACCTGGAATCAATCATTATGAAGCCAGAGGTACTCGCCATAGAAGCCAGTCCCGAGGAAACTGAAAGACTACGGATACTCTCCCTCAAAGCGCTGGAAGCATTAGACCTAAATAATACAAATCAGCTGCAACACATTGAAACCCAGTCTAAGATAAATAGAGTCAGTATGCTAGCACTTTTCGGCATTGCACTGACTTCCATATGTGGAGCACACGTCTACAGCAGAAGAACGAAAAAGGTGACATTGCAACTTGGACCAACTCTACCAGTAGCAACAAAACCCACAGAACCAAATGCAACAACAAACATCAAGCAGCCAACGAAGTGGGTTGACATTCCATTACCACAGTTCAACAACCTTCCGTATTTTTGAAGTTGGCTTGAGGACAAGCCTAAATTGGAGGGGGATGAGTTAGCAACATAAATATTCAAAATTATAAAAGCTCGACTGTGGGAAGCGATCGATTTGCGAACTCAGCGTCTGACCCATTTCCTGCACGCGCCGAGTGCACCTGCAAAATCAGAACATAATATCCAGCAATAATAAGCGCAAGCGTTTCCAAAAATATTGCCCAACGTCAACTAGAGCAACGACCTGTGGGAACGCAGCCAACGTCTCTGCCAAAACTCACAGCTTATTTAGGGAACACAATTATTGTTAAACTTCAGTCTCAAATAATATTTCGAATAAAGCGGTTCAAAAAAATAAATTGTCTTTTTATTTTTTTTACTTCGCTAATTAAAAAGAAATTAACTTGTATCCTGCTTCTTCCTGTATCGGGGCCATTTGTAGTGCAGCATGACCCATTGCCATCATTTTTTTTTTTTTTTTTTTAATCTTCCTTTTGTTCTTTCTCCTCATTTCTTCTTTTGCTTGTCATTTCCATTTTAGTGGTCTCTTAATATTGCAAGGGTGAACATTTTCAAGCCCTGCATGTATGAAATAAGGTTCGTCCTTATGTCTGAGTCGCTTATAGTTTTTTATTGGACCTTCATTTCTTTTTTCTTCAAAATTTTCTCTTTTTCCATTTCTTTTTTATTGTTTTTTCTTTATATTTATTTATTATTTTATGTAATTCTTCTGCATTTTTTTCGTTTTTTGCCTGTTCTGGTGAATATTGAATTGTCGTATTGTATCTTCTGTTGTATATGCTTATAGCAATCTGAATTTTGGTTTCTATTGAAACATCCTCATCTACCCCGCTTATTATCTCAATTAGAGTTGAATGTAATCTTTCTATGTCAGCATTCCGTGTATGTGCATTTGGATTTGTCAAATGTACTTCAACATCTTCCTTATTTAAAAAGATAAATATCTGTTCTGCTCTAAATTCAATGTCCATAATTATTTTGTTGGGTTTACCAAATTCGGCGAATTGGACTATGGTAATTTGAATTTTTGCTCTCCAATTTCTATCTTTTATGTTGTATGCCGTTGCGAACTTAGTTAGCTTGTCTATTATTGTAACAAATGATTTATGTTTGATATGAAAAATGTCGAAATGTATCGTTTGGTTTTTATATTGTGGTGTTTCTGTAATTCTGAATTTGGGTTTTATTGGGTTTCTATAGTATTTTGTTTCTCTATATCTTCTACAATTTGATATTACCAAATTAATGTGTTCTGGTAATTTTGGGAAATACATTTTTTCCTTTAAAGTATAAAATGCTTCATTCATGCCGCTGTTTAGTGATTTTTTGCGTGGTAAAGTGCAATCTGTTTTTGAAGTTCCCCTTCACTTTCCATTTCTACAACTCTTTTTGTATTTTTGTAACTCTTTATAAATTTGATTTGTTTTGCGTCCCTAAAACTCCCCCACCAGCAAAATTACTTGTATCCGTTGTCGCACTAAATTTTTTGTCGAATTTCTGGAATTTCAACACTGGGTGTGAACTGACAAGAGCTTTTAGGTTTTCAAATGAATCAATATACTCTGGGTCGTTCTGGTTAATTGGATTTCCTTTTTGTAAATATTTAATCATTGGGTATGCAATTTTTGAGTAGTCTTTAATATGCTCATGCAATTGAATGGGCAGAATATCTCGTATCTTCTTTGGATTCGTTTTTATGCCCTCTGTTATAGGAGGAACCGTTTTTCCAACCGCATGAAAATCAGAAGGGGGCAGGGGATGATAAACACGCGCAAATTAAAACCACCGCCAATGAATGTTCTTAAGCAACTAACTTTTTATTCAGTATACATATATGCCAGACGCAACTGGCGAAAGGGTATGCAAAAAGTAACAAGCAAAAATTGCCAGACGCCGCCAACGAACAGGGCGCGCAACAATGCAAGAATTTGAGTGAGACTGTTACAAATAACTCACTCAAATTCAAAACCAAAATAAGAAGCTCAAATGTGCTCAAACATACCGGCCCCGTTAAAAGGACCCGGTTCTTTTAAGAAACTGGAAGTAGTGCTAATTTATGAATAGGTCGCCTGATGCTTCCTCTAGCAGTTCGCACTTCTGCAACTCGCACTCGCTGATCCCTGCCAGGGATAGTTGCCGTGACACGGCCCATAATCCATTTGAGGGGAGGCAATTTATCATCATGAACGAGAACCAAGTCCAACAGATAAATCGGCATGAGTCTTTGTCCATTTCGAATGAACTTGCAATTCGCCAATATATTCATGAAGCCAGCGCCGCCAAATATGTTGTCGTATGCCAGACACACGTTTCCAGCGCTCATTTCCCTCTCGGTAACCTTGTAGTCTGGCAAGGCTCTCAGTGGTTCGCCAGTTAGAAAATGTCCAGGAGTGAGTGCATTTAAATCATTTGGATCAGTTGACAAAGGAGAGAGTGGTCGGGAATTTAGAATAGCCTCCACATCAGTCATCACTGTAGTAAGCTCCTCGAAGGTGAGTCGAGCGTTCATTAAACTAGGTACCAACAGTCTCTTGGCACTCTTAACCGCTGCCTCCCAAAGGCCTCCAAAATGTGGTGCTCTGGGGGCAATAAATCGAAAATTTATAAACTCATCAGAGCAAAATCGAACAATTGATTGTTGTGTTTCTTTTTTAAAAAGAAATTCCTTAAGTTCCATCAATTGATTACTGGCTCCAGTAAAATTCGTTGCGTTGTCGCAAAATATACTTGATGGCAATGCTCTTCTGGCGATCATACGCCTTAAAGCGGCAATAAATGCATCAGTTGAAAGATCCGAAACCACTTCGATGTGTACTGATTTTGTACTGAAACAGACGAATATCGCAATATAAGCCTTGATTGGACCCTTGCCTCGAATTCGCAAATATACGTTGACAGGTCCACAAAAGTCAACTCCACATGTGGCAAATGGTCTTGATGGTGACAGTCTTTCCATTGGTAGGTTTCCCATAATTTGTTGCTGTAGTTTGGGTTTGTAGCGCACGCAGTGGACACATTCTCTGACTATACTGCGTGGCAAGTTCCGAGCGTCCAACCAATGCCTTTGGACCTGCGTGGTAATTATGTTGATGTAAATATCGAACATATTTACGAACGAAGTCATCTTGGCTCGGTAACAGAATTGGGTGTTTGATCCCTTCGGGGACATTAGACAGTTCGAGACGTCCACCAACTTTTATGAGTAAAAAACCATCTGTGGAATGTAATAACGGGTTAAGAAACTTTATATGACTTCTTACATGCTCCTCCCTTTTGAGAGAGGCGATTTCTTCAGGAAAATTTTGTGCTTGTATGTTCCATACGATGCAATGGAACGCATGTTGTAGTTCTTCTGGTGCCAGTGTAGGCACGTCAAATTCGGTGACCTTCCTTCGGGAATGCTCAATGTATCTTAACATCCAAGCAACAATGCGCAGGCATTTACCATGTGAACTGATACTTTGAAGATATTCCAGAAGGTGATTGTGATCAACTGAAATTTTAAACGCAGATTTGGGTTTTTCCAAGTTCACTGCCTCAAGGTTTACGTCTTGTCTTTTATCCGCCGGCCATTTGGCGGAGTATTGGTAAAGGAACGCCGGCCCAGAAAACCAAGTAGGTACGAATCTCCAAGTGCAATTGGAGGTGTTCTCTTGTATGGCCGAAACTCGATTACCAACAAATGTGGATAGGGTAGCTGAATGCTGACGAATCCAATGCAGGACAGTTTGCGAATCGCTCCATAAAAATGTGGTATGCTCCTGCATGATGCATTTGCTTATTTTTGTGAACAATAGTGCCAATAAGTGTGCTGCATTCAATTCCAGTTTAGGAATTGATAGCTTCCGTGTTGGTGCGACTCTTGATTTCGATGTGATTAGTTGTACCAAAACTCTACCATTGCCATCTATTGTACGCGCGTAGATACAACATCCGTAGTTAGTTTATAACCAAAAGATGTGGATTGATTGGAGTTATCATGACGGCCGGAAACAATCCATCCCAATAAAGTGTTTTGTAAGCTGGGCAGACCCGGGCCCAATTTAACTTGACCAACTGTCAAAATTTCAAAAAAGGTTTCAGTTCCAATTAGTAAATCAATTTTACGGGGTTTATTGAAGTTAGCATCTGCCAACGATAAATTTTTAGGCACATTCCAAGAAGAAATGTTTATGTCAGTGTCAGGCTGATAAGCGATATGTGACACAACACAAAAATCAAGTGAGAAATTGCATTTCTCCAAACGAGACTTCACTGTAGTAAACGTTTTATGTTTAACATGTGTACGCGAATCACCAGCGCTGAATATTGTCATGTTGTGTTTATGCTTTGTTAAACGAAAGGCCTGTGCGAAGTCTTCCGAAATCAGATTCACCTGTGAGCATGAATCCAGCAAGGCTCGATCATAAGTGTAGCCTCCAGATGAGTCTTGTACCAATACAATGGCGGTAGCCAAGATAACTTGCTTCGATGGCTTGTTGATGTGTGTATGTGAAACAGCGGTTTCAGGCTGTGCCATTACAGGTACGGCACTTATGCGTAGATGGGCACTTTCGAGCTTGGTGACCCTTTCCAAAACAATTAAGGCATAGATCATGGTGCTTTGCAAGACCATAACGCTGCTCCACTGTCATTTCTTTAAGCTGAGGACAACGAAAGAATCGATGATCTTGGCCGGAACAAATTACACATACCTGACTTGTGCAGTTAAATGATAAACCATGATGTGGTGTTGATTGGATACGTGGCTTGCGTAGTCCCTGATTGCGGCTGGTTTGGACTTCCATTTTTCCCATCGATTCCAAGTATTGACAATGTCGCTCAATTACCTGAACACACAGATCCCATGAAGGCAATCCTGAGAAATCCAAAGACTCGTTCCACTTGCACCTAGTGCCAACATCTACTTTTTCCATGATAACAGAGATTAGCATGGCTTGTGCGATTTGAGATTCGTTTCCAATTGACTTGAGAGAGTTATACAGAGCTGTAGCATTATCAATCAGACTTCTTAATTGTTGACTATTTGAGTTGGTGACACTGGGCAATTGGAAGAGTGAATTTATATTGTCCACAAAAACTAGTGTTGGATTATCATAGCGTTCCTTTGGGCGCTGCAGTGCCTTTTCGTAGTTTTCCGGGGTGACTTGGAAAGCTCTCACTGTTTCCAAGGCTGCTCCCTTTAGACAACTAATCAACTGATTAAACTTTTCAATAGCTGACAAACATGATTGCTGGTCGACGACCTGTCCAAATAAGGAAATAAAATTTTTATATTCAGCATATTTACCATCAAATATAGGTAAAACGATTCTAGGCAACTTCATATTAGTCGAACTCATGGGAGACGGAAGAGTGTCCACAAATGTTGAATTTGCGTATCGAGATTCATCACCAAGTTGTCTCTTGATGGCCAATTTCACACCAATGTATGAATCTTCAAGCTCTCCACGACTCGTGGACCACGAGTTGTATCATTTGGGTCCAAGTCCTCAGTGTTAGATTGGACCGTCATTGCTTGTTTAAAATAAGCCTCCAAAATTCCAAGGCGACATGGTAGTTCATCAGCAGGAAGTGGGTTTGCATTCGATGAATCCACAATGTTGCGAATGCGTGTGATATTGCGACGAATATTTGAGCGTTGTTGTTTGTAATTTTGACGAATAAATTATGAACCAATGCGACGAGAGTAGAGGTGGTACAAAAGAAAGGCAAACTTCGAACAAGTTTAACTCAAACGATCACGCGTGCTAGAGCTGGGCGATGGCAGAGTTGGTACAAGCAAGTGAGTTTGCGGTCATGCGATATGACGTAACAGCTGCGGTGAGTCGCTCAATGTGGCGAATGTGAGATGTGCAACGCGCTGGGTTGGCACCGGCAATACAATCGACGACGATGGGTCGAAATCCTATGAGTATTTATGCGAAATACTAGCAGCAACAACGGTGGGTCACAACTAGTGTTCAAGTGCCCACGATTCGACAGCGATGGGTCGAATGTGAGGTTAGGCGGATTGGCTATGTAACAACGCTGGGTTACAAACCAATAGATGACCAGAATCTTTTTAATTTCACGAATTTACTTTATCACTGCCCCACGTTGGGCGCCAGAAATGTTATAGAAGGGGGCAGGGGATGATAAACACGCGCAAATTAAAACCACCGCCAATGAATGTTCTTAAGCAACTAACTTTTTATTCAGTAACAAATGCCAGACGCAGCTGGCGAAAGGGTATGCAAAAAGTAACAAGCAAAAATTGCCAGACGCCGCCAACGAACAGGGCGCGCAACAATGCAAGAATTTGAGTGAGACTGTTACAAATAACTCACTCAAATTCAAAACCAAAATAAGAAGCTCAAATGTGCTCAAACACCCTCTTTTGTAAGAACATGCCCCAAAAACTCTGTTTCCTGTTTCATGAATAAACACTTGCCTGCCTGTATCTTTAAATTGTGTTCCTGGGGTTTCCTAAATATGATTTCTAAAGCATTCCTGTGCTCGCCCAAGGTTGTCGAAAAGATCAATATATCATCAAGGAGCACCACACAAATCTTCTTTATGTAGTCCTTCAAAATATCATTCATTAATCTCTGAAATGTTGCCGGTACGTTCTTCAATCCGAATGGCATTCTAACGTATTCATATAGTCCCATTGGTGAAACGAATGCTGTCTTTTCAATGTCATCTTCAGCCATCAAAATCTGATGATACCCTTTTGCCAAACCTATTGTACTAAAAATTGCGCCCTGCCAAGCTTGTCCAATATTGAGTCCATCAATGGCAATGGATACTTGTCAGGAATCGTCACAGATTCAAGCGACGATACTCTACACAGAGTCTGACTTTTGCACGCCCGATTTGTCCATTTTTTTTGGTACCAAACATATGGGTGAACTGTACTTCCTTCTGCTTTTTCTTATTATCCGGTTTTTTTCCATTTCTATTATTTGCCTTCTAATTTCTTCATAATTTTTTGGAGAACACCTATAAATTCTAGAGTTTATTGGTTGCTCTGTTACTGTTCTTATACTATGCACTACTGTGCTTGTGTTTGTCAACTGATCTCCCTCATTATAGAATATTTTTTTTAATTTTTTCATTAGTGAATTCACTATTTCACTTTCCTCTGTGTTTAATTCTGCTGTATTGAAGTCTTCAATTTCGCTTACTTCCAGTACACAATCCACCTCTGGGGCCTTAGACAAGAATGGAATTTCGACATCATTTATTAGCTTTATTGTTTTTTCTTTTATGTTTATACTTTTTAATTTCTTTGGATAAAATCCATGCCCTAAGGAAATCCTATGATTTGTCCAAGGGCAAGGCTACCCACCTTGAACGTACTTTTTGTGAAATTGGAATTCACTTGGTGCCTCTCTCATTACCAAGAAGCTGTTGGCTTCAAATTTCGACTTAATGGTATGAATGGTTTTTGTATACTTTTTTATTTTTTTATAAAGGGCTTCTTCTACTTTTTTTGTGTTTACTAGCTAATTGTGGATCCTGTGTCTATTAGAAACAGAAATCTGCGTCCCTCTATGGTTCCCTCTATGTACATTTTACGTTCGTCCGAGGCTACTGGGTAAAAAATGCTTGAGTATCTTCCTCCTCCGTGCCCTCATTATTTTCTTCTGTCAAGTTGTCCACACTCATGGCTTGTGGGGGATTGTAGGATCTTATATTTTGGCTTTGGTTCCTATTTATTTGGTTAAACTTGGGTTTCGAGGCTGTTGATAATTAAAAAATATCCCTGGTTCTGTTGTTGGTTGTTGTAATTTTGATTTCGATTTTGGTTCTGTTGTCGTTATTAGTTTGTCTGATCCTGGCTTCGTTGTCTGTTATTGTCTCTGTAGTTATTCTTGTACTGTCTCTGTTGGTTTGTTATTTGTTAGGTTATTGCTTGGATTATTTTGTCTATGTTTTTTCTGATTAAGTTTCTGGTTTAAATCCGAAATTTAGGCCATTATTTGCTATCTCGTTCCTAACTGTCTGTACTGTTGTAGTGGCGAAACCGCCATTGGCCCTGCTGCCAATTCCTTAATTCTTTGTATTAGTAAGGAGCTTAAAATGTTAACAAGGCTTTCGTTATTTTCGAAAACCGCAAAATCTTTATCTCTACTATTTACTTTTATTCACTCTGATTAACCTTAGTTTATCTCCTTGCATCCCATTTATCCAGTCTGGGGCGATAATGGTGTCTCACTTCTCCTTACTGGTCCATGTTCTGGTGTGTTTATGCTAGAATTGTTCTTGCTTAGCCTTGTATTTTTGTGTTGAACACCACGCTGCAGACTTGGTCTGCGTCGTCTCCATATTCTCTCATCACCTGGTCTACCGAAGCTATAATCCATGAAGTGTTCCCTCTTGTCCAGTAAAGGTCGGAAGATAACGAGTTTCTTTTTCAATGAATTTCTTCTCCTCGTCATAGGGTTGTTGGTGTCTCTCTCCATTTCTGATTTGTCAATTTGGGTAGTGCTTGAATGCACAACTTATTTGTTTTCTGTTGCCATCTTTTATTTTTTTTTTTTTTTTTTTTTTTAAATTTTGGTTTTTAGCTTTGGGGTTGTTGTTTTGGAAATTTTGTTTCTTTTTTATCTTGGGATTTTTCTACTATTATTACGGGTTTTTGAATTCCCTGTTTAATTTCGCACTTCACTATACACACTGTATTGTCTCGACTGGTTTGTGACATATTACGATTTTCTCTATTTAATGCCACAATCAAAGTTTGTTTCAGGCAGAAAATTTATTGTGCGGAAAAAGTTTTTCTTTTGCACTTATTTATATCTTCCGGCTGAAGGTTTTGATTCGAATACCGACTGCGCCAATTACGTGTTTATGTACACGTAGTTCAAAAGACAGATGCAGTACCGAACCCAGAACAAATTCGAGTCCGAGTAGATCATCTTTAAGTGAGTTTTATTTCCAAACTGAGCCTTATTTCTAAGTTAGGTTTCTTTTATGCGATCAATCGCTCTCCTTAATTCTCTATGGTTAGTTCTTATATCTTGAGTGTTTCTCTGTTTACATTATTGGGTTTGGTTTCTTCTTAGTTTATCTTAAGTGTATTCTTTGTTTATATAATGTGGTTGCTGCTTTTGGTGGCCAAAGTGTTCTTTGGTCCACTTGACAATTGATATTTTCTTCTTTGCTTATTTTACATTAAAGGGGATCGCAGTCCACTCTGATGTGACAATTGTGAACTATGTGTTATTGGAGATGTGTTGCTTTTAAATGAAGGGGAAGGGGTAAGAGAGAGCAATTGTATAACTTGCGCGATGTCCCGGTTTTTGGCAATTGTAGCATTACCCTTTAAATTTATCTTTTTGGCGATTGTCTTTCTGCTTTGTGTGTGTGTACACAGCTTCTGTCTCTTTTGGTTTCTCTTCTTTTCTGGCACCTTCTTCAAGGAATTTGATTTTTACCGTTTCAGATGGCGGCACGTGACGAGCACGTGTTTCTATTGCGACTACAAAATTTTCCCAAGAATCAGGCAAACTGGACGAAAACATGATGACCTTCAACTCGTCGTCCAAATTTATTTCGAGCTCTGCCAATTTATCAGTTATGTTTACAAACGAATTAACATACTGAGACGCAGTATCTCCAGATTGCATTTTTAATCTTACTAGTTTTTGATACAACTGGGTTTTTCTAATTGGTCCCGCCGGCATATGAATTCTGCGCAATTTTTTCCATGCTTCTACCGATGTTGTGCAGGACTTTTTATGCATCAACTGCGTGGGTTTAACATTCAGTTTTAAACTAGCTAAAGCCTTTTGATCAAGGGTGTCCCATTTTACTGCCTGCGATGTTTCTTTGGGTTTGATTTGTTTTTCACACACGACATTCCACAAATCCGCTGTAATTAATTAACTTCGCATAGACAAACTCCATATGTCATAATTTCCGTCATAATTTCAATTTGAAGATTGTTAATTTATATATTGACAAATGACATGCGCCAATTTTGTATTAAGAAAGGAATTACTTATCATTTAACTGTGCCACATATACCTCAGTTAAACGGTGTTTCTGAGAGGATGATAAGAAGTAGAGCTCTTCTTAATAGTTCAAGGAATATATGAGTTGTGGTACAATAAGAAGCCCAATTTGAAATATTTAAGAGTTTTCGGAGCAACTGTATATGTACACATTAAAGACAAAAAAGGGAAATTTGATGATAAATCATATAAAAGCATATTTGTAGGTTATGAACCAAATGGTTTTAAATTGTGGGATGCTGTTCACGAAAAATTTGTGGTTGCCAGAGATGTTGTTGTCGATGTAACCAATATGGTAAATTCTAGAGCTGTTAAATTTGAAACTGTATTCCTGAATGATAGTAAGAATATAAAACAGACAGAGTTCCTGAATGATAGTAAGGAAATAAAACAGACAGAGTTCCTGAATTATAGTAAGGAAGTAAAACAGACAGAGTTCCTGAATGATAGTAAGGAATGCGTCAACAGACAATTCCTGGATGATAGTAAGGAAAGAGGCAGAATTGGCAATTGTCTGTCGTCGCGCTCGGACGTGTTTTTTGTGCTTTCAAATTAATTACTTTTTACCACGCTTAATTTCTGTTAATTTTTGTTCATCTGTGCATCGATGCATTATCTTTGCATTAAAATAAAGAAACTAACTTTGCTTTTACACTTTGAATTTTTTTATTCTTTATTTTCGCGCATTATTGCAAACTAAAAATTGTTCTTGTGTGACAAAATTTGTTTCAAACAAGAACAATTTTTCGTTTCTGCTATTGCATGCACTCAACTTGTACGCGCTCTTGCACTTTTCGTTTTCGCTTTCTTACGCTCGCACATTTTTACGCTCACCGTACGCTCTCGTTTTTAAATTGCCTCGCGTTTCTCTTCGGAGCCTTTCAACGCTCAGTCTTTTTTTTTCTTTTGCACTAAGTTTTTTTATCTTTGTGTTTTGTTTTCGTGTGGCTCTCCTGAGTCCGACTTTGTGTTCTTGTAAGTATTAACCCTTGGTTGTGCTTATTTTCTATATCTTTATCTTTTATTTTGGCTTTATAATCGCCACGAAATTTTAAAATAAAAATAAAATTAAAAAAAAATATATATATATATACATAAAAGAAATGTTTGTCTGTGCCAAAAAAAATTGCCAAAATGCAAAATCTACCTCTATGCCGGTTATTGAGTGTTGGATGTGTGATAACCTCATACATGTTAAGTGTGCTGGTTACACAGGTCGCGTCAATGACTTCATTGAGGCTCGTACGGGTTTAAAGTGGAGTTGTGAGGCTTGCCGGGAAGTTGAGATGGAGATGCGAGCATTTATGCGGCAGACTAGGTGTGGGTTTAAAGATCATCACCTAGGCTTTGCAAAACTCAATCAGGCTTTTTCAGTTTTGGAAAGCCAATTTAATGGCCTAAAGCTTTTAAATAGCTCTCCAAAGCGTAAGAAGTCTGGCTTGGAAACGCAGAATTGTTCGCGTGTCCTCCAAGTCCCGGCAAATGAGCCTCCAACTCCAACTATAAATAATCAGCTGATTTCCTTTGTGTCCCCTGGGCCGGTACTTAGGTCTGCTAACAATAAAATGTTGGCAGCTCCTAATGCTTGCACTCTGGACACTGGGACTTCAGGAAACCCACCTAGTCCGTTGCCTGTAGCGTCCAGCTCGTCTGCTCTGGATAGGAATATATCCCCTCCAATGGCGGTTGGGATTCCACCAACTACGGAGGCTAATTCTTCTGCCCCAGTTGATGTGAATCCTAAACTTTTGGTGGGGGTTCCGCAGAGGAAACAAGTCTTTGTTTCCAGACTGGCACCCGATCTTACTTCGGAAGACGTAATATCGTATATTAATTCGAAAGTCCAGGTCTCAAATTTAACTGTGGATAAATTCAAGTTTTCGTATTCTAGGGAGATCGCATCTTTTAAAATTAGCCTTCCCCCTTGCTTCTTCGAGCTTATTTGTTGTGGAGATTTTTGGCCAGAGCATGTTATAGTTAAGGAGTTTACGGCGAAGAAAAAAAATCGGCATCCGGTTTCCTTAACGCCTTCGTCACTCCCAAAAAACTAGAACCCTTTCATCTAGCGTATCAAAACGTTAGAGGACTTAAATCTAAACTTAGTCGATTTTTTCTTAGTAGTTTTGGTTTCAGTTATTCTGTAGTAGTACTAACCGAGACGTGGCTTAAGCCTGACATTTTGGATTCCGAAGTGTTAGGTAATAACTTTTCAGTTTTTAGACGTGACCGTGTGTCTGGTCGTGGTGGCGGCGTTCTTATCGCTGTTAACTCGGCCTTACCTTCGGAACTTATTTCTACTAACCCTGTAGATATTGAATTTATTTGTATAAAAATTGATTTGAATGGCATTTTCCTATTTCTAACAGTCTCCTATATTCCTCCTTCCTCTGATCTTTCTGTTTATATGTGCCATTTAAACTCTATTAAATACGTTTCAAATTTTGTAACCGACAAGGACTACCTTGTCGTTTTGGGTGATTTCAATCTCCCAGAAATATGTTGGTCCAATGTTCCTTATTCCAATTCGGTATTACCCAGTAATAGTCGCGGCTTTATTGATGGTATGCTTGAATTGTCACTATCCCAGGTCAATTTTGTCAAGAACTCCCTGAGTAGGCATTTGGATTTGATTTTTTGCTTGGATCCATCTAATACACTTGTAACTAGAATCGATCCTCTGTCTCTTCCTGAGGATCCTTATCATCCTTCAATTGGCTTATCAATTGACTTTCCTTGTCGAAAAACTTGGTCTGCTTGTCCGTCTATTGCCTCAAAAAAAAAAAAACAATTTCATTCATAAATTTATTTTATATCTCTAATTCTATTTTTATACAATTTTCCCACTTCTTCCATATAACAAGAATCGACCTGTGTGGTATTCACCTAAGCTAATAAATTTAAAAAAATGTTAAGCTTAGGTTGTTCAAAAAGTTCAAATTATCCGGGAATCCTAGCGACCTCTCCCGTTATCTTTTGGCTCGATCCAAATTTTCGGTTTATAGCACACTATGCTATAAGGCCTACATTTCTCGGTGTAAAACTCAATTTCGCCGGAACCCCAAACAATTTTTTAATTTCGTCAATTCAAAGCGTAATACCTCTATTTTTCCTTCGTCCTTATCTTTCATGGATAAAAAAGCAAATACTGACCAGTCTATTGCTGATCTTTTTGGTACCTTTTTCCAATCTACTTATTCGACGTCAAATTTTAATTTGGATCAACACTATCCCTTTGACCTTCCTCGGTAAAATAATATATACTCTCCTTTAATTACGGAAATTCAGTTGCTTAATGAACTTAAGCTAATCAAACCAGGGACCGGATGGGGTTCCTAGTTGCGTATTAAGGCATTGTGCTGAATCTCTGTGCAAGCCCATTCTTAAACTGTTTAACTTACCAATCAGTCTCTCTTCTTTCCCAGCTATTTGGAAGGAGTCTTTTATTATTCCTCTCCATAAAAATGGTAGCAAATCTGATGCTAAAAACAATAGAGGCATATCGAAACTGTCAGCTATTCCTAAGATTTTTGAGAGACTTTTAACTTCTCATCTTCAACATTTATGTAAGTCTCCAATTTCACCCTGCCAGCATGGATTTGTAAAACAAAGGTCGACCACGACTAATCTCTTAGAATTTTCCTCATTGGTAATTAAAGGTTTTAAAAACAAATCCCAAACTGATGTTATTTACACAGATTTTAGCAAGGCTTTTGATTCAGTTAACCATTCCTTGCTTTTATATAAACTAAACATAATAGGTTTTTCATCTAACCTTGTTGCCTGGATAAGGGATTATCTTACTTCACGAACTCAAAGAGTTCTTTTTAAGAAATCATTATCTAATAGTATAACTGTGTCGTCCGGGGTTCCTCAAGGCAGTCACCTTGGTCCCCTTTTATTTACTCTTTTTATAAATGATCTTCCATCAGTTATATCACACTCTCGTGTTTTTATGTATGCAGATGATGTTAAACTGTGTTTTTCTTACAGGGATATAGAATCACACATTAATCTGCAAACTGATTTAAGTGCTTTTGATTCGTGGTGCCATTTCAATTTGCTAAATTTCAATGCTTCTAAGTGCAAAATTATGACCTTCTGTCGGGGCACTCCACTTTTGTCCTCCTATTATCTTAATCAAAATGCACTTCAACGTATAGGCTCAATAAATGATTTAGGGATTTTACTTGATTCTAAATTAAACTTTGATAGTCACATTTTATCCACTGTCAATAAAGCTATGGGAGTTCTTGGACTTGTGAAGAGATGGTCTAAAGAATTCGATGACCCTTATACGACCAAGATTTTATATGTGGCTCTTGTTCGCCCAATTTTAGAATACGGTTCATGCGTTTGGTGCCCTCAATATAAAGTGCATCAAAATCGTATTGAGTCCGTTCAAAAAAAGTTTTTGCTTTTTGCTCTCCGTGGCTTAAATTGGAATTCGGAATTGAGCCTTCCCTCGTACTCTTGTAGGATACAACTTATAGATTTGCCTTCCCTAGTAAACCGTAGAACCCTTCTTAATACTCTTTTTATGCATAAATTAATAAACGGCATGACCTATAATTAGCCGAATTAGTTTCGCAGTTCCTTTTAGACCTCTGCGGACCTTTTCTCCTTTAGTAGTCCGTCCAGCCACATCTAATTATTTAATGCATGAGCCTTTTTTAAATTTATGTAGAGACTATAATAGTTTGTACCACTTAGTTTGCTCCTCCTCTAGCATGCAATCTATCAAAACTAACATATTATTGCACCTTCGTTTAAATCCTCCTCTTCCCTAGTAGAATACTTGATTGCCTAATCTATTCCTCTTCCTTCAAATATTTATGATAAAAATAGTTTTTCGCGAATCGTGTCACGTGACTTTGCCCCACGGTCGATTGGGCGTCTGAGCTATCGAGCTTGGTAACCCGCGCGTAAACAGGCTTCCGCTTGGTTTCGTTGGGCCACTTGATCGTACTATTCTTTGTACGTCTACGTCAGTAGTTAGTATATGGGTCCCCGAAACCTCTTGAATGTGAAAATTAAAAAATCGACTGCTAAATGCCGCTAACCCCCCCACCAGCAACCCAATTATGTTATCCGCCGCGAACAGCGGCGGTAACAGCGAGGCGCGCGCTAGCGCGCCGAGCTTTTTTTTTTTTTTTTTTTTTTTTTAAATGCTCTTCTGGAAATGAGTTTTTTTTTTCAAAAATCAAATGCATTAGGGTAGTAGC
>JBAMCM010000710.1:0-111498 GCA_037075145.1 Scaptodrosophila latifasciaeformis | reverse complement strand
CAGGACGGCTGTAGTATTTTAAATGTAACGGCTATGCTGAGAGCGGTTGGCATCCGTTCTCTCGGCTCACGCCACTCTCATAAATAAGGGTGAGTGCGTGGCTCGAGAGAGCGTGATAGTCAGTCGATCGCCAGCACCAGAGCCAAGCAGTTAAACAAATAAAGTGGTGCCGAACTGAGTGTGATTGCGTTGTGTTTTTCTGGCTACAATATCAGAAGTGGGCCGAACACGCTTAAAAAGACAAATTAATAAAATGAACTTCGAAAATGTGTCAGTGGTACAGTTAAAAAGGTGGCTAGATGTGTTAAAAAAGCCTACCACAGGCACTAAAGAAGAATTAATTATTCGCATAAGTGAGTTGCCAAATGAAACGCTACAAAAATTAAGCGAAACGCAACAAAGCGAAAATTCTCAAGAAATGTATACTGACGCCGGCGAAGAACAACAACAGCAATACGGGATAAATGAAGCTGAAGTCAGCAACAACAATGCAGACGGCGCCATAGAAAACAGCGAGGGCCGCAATAGCAAAGTTAGCAACGGCGGAAAAAGTGAAACCAGTGGCGAATATAGTGGCAACGCCGAATGCAATATCAGCAATGGCAATTCGGTCAACAAGATCTGCAAGAGCGGCACTGGCAACGCTGGGCGTAAAACCACAGATGGCAATGATGATGGCAATGTGAACAAACCAAAATTGATTGAGAACTGCATCCAAATAAGTGACATTTCTTTGCGAATGGCAATAGATGTGTTGAGCGAGTTTAATGGTGACACATGTGCGCGCAGATGGATTATGCAAATGCAAAATATTGCCAATATCTATGGCATAAATGGCCAGTTTGTAAAAATGTTGTTTGTTAGCAAGTTAAAAGGCAAAGCAAACACATGGCTGCATGCAAATCCAGAAAGAGTCCTAATGCCAATGGAGGAATTGTGCACTCAACTCATAACAACGTTTGGTGAGAAGACGTCCAAGTTGGAGGCAAGACGCAAATTTGAATTTCGCTCTTGGCAGAGCCATGAAAGTTTTGGATGCTATATGGATGACAAATTTATGCTGGCCAATGAGATTAACATAGATGAAGAAGAATTGCTGGACCGTATGATCGAAGGGATCCCAAATCAAGGACTACGGAATCAGGCACGCATTCAATGTTTTCGGGATGTTAAGAACATGAGACGGGCGTTTTCTGGAGTCAGCCTACCCAAAGTTCGAGTGTACGATAAAGAGACAAGCAAGGCGATCACACCAGACGATGGCAAAAATTCACGTTGTCATAATTGCAACCGCAGAGGACACTGGGCCAAGGATTGCAGAGAGGAGAAACGGGAACGAGGTTCGTGCTATGCATGTGGTAAGATGGGACACTTGGTGGCGCAATGCTTGAAGAACAAAGGCGAGGGCAACAACAATTATGTAAGAAATGTTGAAATTTTTTTTGTGAATGACGCTAATAGCAAGTTAATTACAGAATGCCTCATAGACACGGGGAGCCCGATTTCGTTTATTAAAATTTCTAAAATTCCTAAGAATATTATTAAGGTACCAGTTCTAAATGTGTATCACGGATTAAATAAGAGTTATTTGGAAACTCATGGAAAAATACTATGTTATATTTTGAAAAATTTGAATAAAATACATTTTCATTTAGTTATCGTGGCAAACAAGTCTATGAGTCATGACGTAATTCTGGGAAGGGATTTTATGGAAGCATGTAATATAAATTTGAATCTGGATACCTTGAAATTGGTTACGGTGGAAAAAATTAATGAAAAAGAAAATGTTAGTAAAAATAAAAAAAATGTTAGTGATGTGGTTAGAAGAAATGAACAGACAGTTAGTGGCATTGTTAGTGGAAATAATCAGATAGTTAGAAACGCGATTAACAGGAACGATCAGAAAGTGAATGATGATGGTAAAGAAAGCAAAAGAATTAGTGATATTGTTAGGGAAATAATTATGGAACAAAGAGGAGCAGAAGTTAGCAATGATGTTAGTGAGTACCAGTTAGAAATTAATTCAGTTGAAAAAGAATTAGGTAACATTGATATAATGGATGAATCTGTTGAGTACAGGATTGGCGAACAAATAGATCAGAATGTTAGATATAAATTTATCAAAATGATAGAAGACAGTTATGTAAATAAAGAAAGGCCAAATGAACCAGAAATAAAATGTGAAATAAAATTAAATTTAGAAGATTTAAAACCCTTTAGTTGTTCGCCTAGACGATTAGCTTATACGGAAAAAGAGAAGTTGCAGATGATATTAGACGAATATTTGGAAAAAGGAATTATTAGACCAAGTGAATCGGAGTATGCATCTCCAATAGTATTGGTGAAAAAAAAAATCGGGAGACCTAAGGCTATGTGTGGACTACAGGAAACTTAATAAGACAATGATAAAAGACAATTACCCATTGCCTTTGATTGACGATTTACTAGATCAGTTGGTAAATAAAACTATATTTTCAAAATTAGATTTAAAACATGGTTACTTTCATGTATTTGTTGACAAGGACTCCATTAAATATACGGCATTCATGACACCGTTAGGGCAGTTCGAATTCATGCGAATGCCAATGGGGTTGAAGAATGCACCGGCAGTTTTTCAACGATTTATTAATAAAATTTTTGCGGACACTAAAAATTTGACAGAACATTTTGAAATACTGAATGAAGTTTTTAAAAGGTTAGCAAGAAACAAGTTAGAGCTTAGAATGGATAAATGTGAATTTCTACAAGGAAGCGTTCAATATTTAGGCTTTTTAGTAACAAGTGAAGGCATTTCTGCGAATGATAAAGGAATAGAAGCGATACGAAATTTTCCTATCCCGGATAAAGTTCATGGGGTTAGAAGTTTCCTGGGATTATGTTCGTATTTTAGGAGATTCATTAAAAATTTCTCAATGATAGCAAAGCCTTTATATGACCTGCTGAAAAAAGACAAAGAATTTGTTTTCGAGGACAAAGAATTAGAATGTTTTGAAAAATTAAAAGAAAAATTAGTTGAAGCACCAGTGTTAGGTTTATATTATTATAAAGACGAAATAGAATTACATACTGATGCAAGTGCCCAAGGTTTTGGAGCAGTTTTATTGCAGAAAAAAGAAGATAAGAAATTACACCCTATATTTTATTTTTCGAAAGCCACAACAAAGGATGAGTCGAAATATCATAGTTTCGAGCTCGAGACACTTGCAATAATTTATGCTTTACGAAGGTTTCGTATATACTTACAAGGCAAAAGATTTAGAGTAGTTACGGATTGCAATTCGTTAACGTTGACATTAAACAAAGTTGAGTTAAACCCTCGAATTGCCAGATGGGCGCTAGAATTACTTGAATACGATTTCGAATTAATACATAGATCGGGAAAGAACATGCAACACGTGGATGCTTTAAGCAGAAATATGGGCATAATGATAGTAGAGACAAATAGTTTTGAAGATAATTTAATTATATGCCAGGCTAAAGATGTTAGGTTGAAAGAAATCAAAACAAAATTAGAAAAAAGTGAAGATAAGATGTTTGAAATGAGAAACGGGGTAGTATATAGAAAGGCAAATGAAGGAAGACTATTGTTCTACGTACCAACAGAAATGGAAGAAACGATTTTATACAAATACCATAATGAATTAGGACATTTAGGAAGGGACAAGGTTATGAATGCAATAAGTAGGACGTACTGGTTTCCGAATATGAAAGAAAAAGTTATTAGGCATATTAATAATTGTTTGAGATGTGTGGCGTTTTCACCGAAAACAGGAAAAAGGAGAGGGTTGGTTACATAGTATCCCTAAGGGAAATATACCATTTGAGATAATACATGTTGACCATTATGGACCGGTGGATAAAGGAAGATCGAAAAAACATATTTTTGTGGTCATTGACGGCTTTACTAAATTTGTTAGGTTATATACGACAAAAACCACAAATACTAAGGAAGTTATTGTGGCATTGAAAGATTACTTCAGAGCATACAGTAAGCCGAAATGCATTGTATCAGATAGGGGCACATGTTTTACATCAGAGGATTTTGATAGTTTTTTGAAAGAGTATAATGTAAAACACGTCAGGATAGCAACAGGGTCGCCCCAGGCTAATGGACAGGTAGAGAGAGTGAACCGAAGTTTGGGTCCAATGATAGCTAAATTAGCAGACACGGAAAAGGGATTAAACTGGGATTCAGTTATTGAAAACGTAGAATATTCATTGAATAACACGATGCAAAGAAGCATTAGACAAATGCCAAGTAGAATGTTGTTTGGAATAGAACAAAAAGGAAAGGTTATTGACGAATTGAAACAAAAATTAGAAGAGTTAGACGATAGAACAGAAACAAGAGATTTAGAGGAAATCAGGAAAAAAGGTATTGAGGTTCAGAAACAAGTACAGGCTGATAACGAAAGAAGGTACAATGAAAAAAGAAAAGATAGCCCAGATTACAGAATAGGAGATTACATCATGGTCAAGAATTTTGATAGCACAATCGGAGTTGCAAGGAAGTTAGTACCCAAACACAAAGCCCCATATGTAATAGATAAAGTTCTTGGAAACGATAGGTTTTTAATTAAGGATGTTGAAGGTTTTCAGTTAACGCGTAAACCATATCAAGGTGTCTGGAGTAGCCAAAATATCAAACATTGGATAGGGAAAAGAAAATAATAAACAATTAAAATTAGTAGTTAAGAAAATAATGAACAATTAAAATTAGTAGTTAAGAAAATAATGAACAATTAAAATTAGTAGTTAAGAAAATAATAGATAATTAAAATAGTGTCTAAGAAAAAAATCTTTTGTAACTAGTCTTTAAGTTGTAAAATTAATAATTCATTGTAGTATCAACAAGATCAGGGGATCTTAAGATGTCAGGACGGCCGAATTGTAGCAGGACGGCTGTAGTATTTTAAATGTAACGGCTATGCTGAGAGCGGTTGGCATCCGTTCTCTCGGCTCACGCCACTCTCATAAATAAGGGTGAGTGCGTGGCTCGAGAGAGCGTGATAGTCAGTCGATCGCCAGCACCAGAGCCAAGCAGTTAAACAAATAAAGTGGTGCCGAACTGAGTGTGATTGCGTTGTGTTTTTCTGGCTACAAAGCCAAGATGACTTCGTTCGTAAAAATATTCGATATTTAGATCAACACAATTATCATGCAGGTCCAAAGGCATTGGTTGGACTGATACGAGTACAATTTTGGATTGTAAACGCTCGGAACTTGGCACGCACTATAGTCAGGGAATGTGTCCACTGCGTGCGCTATAAACCCAAACTACACCAACAAATTATGGGAAACCTACCAATGGAAAGACTGTCACCATCAAGACCATATGCCACATGAGGAGTTGACTTTTGTGGACCTGTCAATGTATATTTGCGAATTCGAGGCAAAGGTCCAATCAAGGCTTATATTGCGATATTCGTCTGTTTCAGTACAAAATCAGTACACATCGAAGTGGTTTCGGATCTTTCAACTGATGCATTTATTGCCGCTTTAAGGCGTATGATCGCCCGAAGAGGATTGCCATCACGTATATTTTGCGACAACGCAACGAATTTTACTGGAGCCAGTAATTAATTAATGGAACTTAAGGAATTTCTTTTCAAAAAGGAAACACAACAATCAACTGTTCGATTTTGCTCTGATGAGTTTATAAACTTTCGAGTTATCCCCCCAGAGCACCACATTTTGGAGGCCTTTGGGAGGCAGCTATTAAGAGTGCCAAGAGACTGTTGGTACCTAGTTTGATGAACGCTCGACTCACCTTCGAGGAGCTTACTACAGAGATAACTGATGTGCAGGCTGTTCTAAATTCCCGGCGACTGTCTTTTTTGTCAACTGATCAAAATGATTTAAATGCACATTTTCTAACCGGTGAGCCACTAAGAGCCTTGCCAGATTACCCGGTTACTGAGAGGGAAATGAACCACTTGAAGCGCTGGAAACGTGTGTCTGGCATACGACAACATATTTGACGGCGCTGGCTTCATGAATACATTGGCGAACTGCAAGTTCATTCGAAATGGACAAAGACTCATGCCGATTTATCTGTTGGAGATTTGGTTCTCGTTCATGAAGATAATTTAAATGGATTATTGGCCGTGTCACGGCAACTATCCCTAACAGGGATCAGCGAGTGCGAGTAGCGGAAGTGCGAACTGCTGTAGGAATCATCAACCGACCTTTTCATAAATTAGCGGGTCCTTTTAATGGGGCCAGTATGTTTGTGCACACTTGAGCCTTTTGATTTTGATTTCAATTTGAGTGAGTTATTTGCAATAGTCTCACTCAAATCCTTGCATTGTTGCGCGAGTAACCAGTGCCTCCTGCAGCTGGTGTGAGTGTCCCTCTCAAATGTTTTAATCACGTAGGTTTCGATTATTTTAATAATGCGACAAGCGTCTTTCCTCTTTGAGGTCCAAAAATGAACTGCCCATATTTTATTAAACAGATAAAGCTTAAGCTACTATGTTTACAAGAATCGTACTTTGTGTCTTAGTTCAGGGAAATGCTGCTGCGGCAGTTCTAGTTTGTTACCTAGAACTGTTGTAATCGACATGATTGCGATGAACTGCTCCTCAGTGGCTTGGTGGGTGGTACCGAATTGTCTATACTCTGTATAGTCGATTCGGTAACTCCTCCCCCTGGAATGGAGTGACGGCCACATTGATGGAATGGCCGAAGCGTAATTAAACGGAAGCTCTGTCGAGGCGAAAGTAATGCTCCTTCTCTTGCATGTCAGGATACATGTTGCACATATGGTCAATAAAGCAAACAAAATGTGAATTGTGTAAAGATGGTTTGTTGCTGCGGTTTTCCTGACAATTAGGTCGTCTTGGCTGGATAGAGACCGTAGGTGAAGTTTATATAGGTTTAGGCCATCGAACGTCTTGTTAATATTAATCTTCTTGAACGGCTCTATTGAGAGTTCTGTTTTTGGTTCGAATTCCATCACCATTGATTAAGAAGGGAGATGTGGCGTTGTTCCACTTCTTTGATAATTTCTTGCAGCCCGATGTCTTTAATGTCGCATGTTGCTGTTTGACCTTGGAGTATTCCTTTGATACGGCTAATGTCGATTAAGTTAGTTTGTGCTCGAGCGCTTTCGCATATATGGGTCGGACACTTTTCTTCGAAGTACGTAACTTGGTCGTTTTGGTTATATAGAATGTAATTAGGTGTGATTAAGAATTTAGTTTGATGTATTGGCAGAGGGACCACGTATGCTAATTGGCAAATTTGTGACTTAAATATAGGTATTTTGACATGAAATATTATTTATGATTTAACAATATAAGTTTCTAAGGCTAGCAATCTATATAAATGTTCTTCGGATTCCACTATTATGTTCTGAATGTATATAAATTTGTTTATGGGTTCGATTTCTTTTTCTGATAATATGAATTTAGGTATTATATTGAGTTTAGTTGGCGAAATACTTTCCGCTATGTTATTAATGTGGTTTTGTAAAATATTTATCTTAAAATTAATTCTAGTAATGTATTGGAGTGTATATTATATATATTGTTGTTGAAGTTTTTAATGATGTTGTTGATAGTTGTTTGTTCTTGGTTTATGTGTTGTGTAATGTTTTCGAATCTTAAGGTAAATTCTTGGTTAAGTATACTTTGTTGGTTAATTTTTTTGTAATTTGATTTTCGTTTTCCTTAACAACGTTAAACTTATCATTTATTTGTTGGGCGCCTTTAGCGTCCATATTTCCTGTTACAACTTTTATTAAGCTGCCAAGGCCGTTCACCAATCCTCTCTTTTTTTTTTTTTTTTTTCTTCTTGAAGGTATTAATGCTTTAATTTTGATTCTTGCTGGTCTACTTTTTCTTTCAAACCGTCAATTATTTCTTCTGAAAAATTTATCTGTCTTAAGTCGTTTACTGTTGTTTCGAATTTTTTTCTGTGTTTTCGAGAAAATCTTTTATATTGATTTTGTGTAGTAAGTGTTTGTAGGATTGTACCAGTCTTGCGTTTCCCAGGTCGATCTTCGCTATCTTGTCGTGTTCTCCAACTGTTGAATTTTGATAAACTGTGCTGTTACGCAGTATAATCTAGAAGAATATGGCTGTGATTACTATTTGGTTCTCTTCTTTATCTTTGATTTGTGGATCTTTTGATCTTTGTGTGATATAAAGGTCAGCCCCTTGTCCTGTTTAACGATATGTTTCGTAAATCGGGGCGTTAGTTTGTTCCTCCTGTTTTCCTTTCTAAAGACTGTTTTGCCTATCTCAATTGTTTCTGGTTGGTTCCTATTCTCATTGCTTTTAGTTATTCGGTCCTTCATTTTATCGTCCATGTTCTTCTTAATGTTTGGGTAGATCGTGTTGCGAAATTCGTTCAGTTTCTGCAAGTAGTCGTGTTCGTTGTTTTGAGAGATGTTCTGATTTATACTGTGAGGTCTTCCGTGGAAAATCTCGAAGGGTGTGTATTTTGTTGTCGAGTGAACTGCGTTGTTATAGGTTATCAGGGTTTCAAAGAAAATGTCTTCGTGGTCACAAGAGAGTTTTTCTGTCTTTCTTTTGTTCAGTATTATTCTGTATATCTCGGTTAGAGACGAATGCAGTCTTTCCACTGGGGAATTACTCGAGGATTGTTGAAATGAAGTAAAGTGTAATTCTATGTTATATTGAGCACAAAAATCTTTAAAAAGCTTGTTTGCGAATTCCGGGCCTTGATCGCAAATTAGTTTTTTCGGAATTCCGAATGTCGAGAGGAAATTCCTCATCGATTTTACTATGTTGAGACTGTCTCTCGATGGAACTGTATACCCTGCCGCAAATTTAGAAAATTTATCAATGATGGTTAGTATTGTTTTTCCGTTGATCGTATAAATATCTACGTGAATAATTTGCATTGGGGTTAGAGGGGTTTCTGTTTCTGAATATTCGAGTATTTGCGGCTGCCTGTCGTACTTAAGTGTTTGGCAGATATCGCAGTCATTGATAATGTGTGAAATTTTGGTCTTTAGTAGTGGGAAGTATATGGATCTTTTTAAATGGGCTACTGTCTCGTCTATTCCCCTGTGGTTGTTTGCTAAGTGGTATTTACGTATTTCCGCTTCTTGTTCGTCTGGGTCGGTTATGTCTTTTAAGAGGTTCGTGCATCTAATAACCTTGTATAATTTGGTTGGTAAAAAGTATTCTGTCATTGTTTCCTCAATAGTTTTGAAAATTTCGTTGGGTGCAAAGATAGCACACGTTTTGTTGGGTTTAAGTATTTGTTTTAGAATATTAGTCATTTTTTCCTTATCGTAATGTGTTTCTGATATTGTTCTTCTCATTTTGTTTTTGAAAGGCACGGAAATGGCTCTTTCGGCTTGATCTGCGATCTTGAAGACTATTTGTAAGTTGAATTCATTTAATGGCTTGCTAGAAATGGAAATTAGATCGGAAGTGTCTTTGTTTTCGGGAGGAGTTATGGAATTGGTATTGACTTCGGCCGTTACACGGCTAAGAGCGTCTGCTACCACATTCTGAGATCCTTTCTTGTAAATTATCTCATAGTCGTATTCCAGTAATTGTAGTTTCCATCGGACCAGTTTTGAATTTGGCTCTTTGAAATTCATAAGCCACGTCAATGGCCTATGGTCCGTAACTATCTTAAATTTCTGTCCGTACAAGTAGGGGCGAAAGTGTTTTGTTGCCCAGATAATGGCTAACATTTCTTTTTCTACTGTTGAGTAATTTATTTCCGTGTCTGATAGCGTTCTGCTAGCGAAGGACACAGGCCTATCATGGTTAAGCGTGCCTTGAGACAATACTGCCCCAATGGCGAAGTTACTAGCGTCCGTAGTTAATATAAAAGGTTTACTGAAGTCAGGGTATTGAAGGATCGGGTCGTTGCATAGCAGTGTCTTGCAAGTTTCAAAAGTTTTAATATATTCCTCATCTATTTTGACTGTCGTTTTGCCTTTCAGCTGTTGAGTCAGAGGTTTGGTGATCGCTGCGAAGTTCCTTATGAATTTTCTATAGTAACCGAGTAGTCCCAGGAACGATTTAATTTGTTTTTGGGTTTTTGGTATAGGGAATGCCTTAATGGCGAGTAATTTTTGAGGGTTAGGTTTTATGCCGGAATCTGTAACCACATGACCCAGATATTCAATTTCTTTACGGAAAAATTCTGATTTCTTCGGTTGGAGTTTTAGATTTGCTTTACTTAGTTTATCGAATACTAACTTTAGATCGTTGATATGTTCCTGGAGTGATGACGAAAAGACTATGATGTCGTCGAGATAAATAAGACAACATTTACCGTTAAGGTCTGCTAGTATGTTGTCCATCACTCTTTGGAAGGTTGCTGGGGCGTTGGTGAGGCCGAAAGGCATTCTTAAAAATTCAAAATGTCCGTCTAATGCCGAAAAAGCTGTCTTGCTAATGTCGTTGGGATCCATCTCCACTTGATGGTACCCGCTTGCTAAATCTAGAGCTGTGAAATATTTTGCTCTACCTATCCTATCTAAAACATCGGTTATAATGGGCATGGGATATAGTCGATCACCAATCTCCATTTTTTTTTTATTTGAGCTGTCGGTTTTTTTTGACACCAGGAAAATAGGTGCGCCCCAAGGGGAGTGGCTGTGTCTAATGATATCTTGTTCCAAAAGTTTTGTGATTTGTCTTTGTATCTCCTGTCTTTCAACGGGGCTATACCGGAATGGTTTTGAATGTATTGGGATTTCGTCCGTAGTCTGTATTTTATGTTTCACCAGATTCGTGAAGGTTAGGTTATCTCCCTCGTGGTGAAAGAGTTTCGGAAATTTCTTGCAAAGGTTTTTTAATGCAGTCAACTCCTCGACATTTAAGTGGTCAGTCCGCAGTTGGGTCAAAATATCGGTCTTGTCTTGGGGTATGTTGTCACTGAACTCAAACATGGCATTTCATTCAATAAAATCGTTCTCGGTGTACTTTTCAACTTGTAACTCTGAGTCGAGGTACAGTTTCTGTTTGTCTCGTGATCTATTGACTACTTCCATGAGACTAAGGTTGTTCCTAGCCTGGTACAATCCTCCTGATATGAGGATGTCTTCGGAAATTTGTGTTGTTTCGCACCAGAATGCGCCGTTATCAATGCTAACGGGTAGCTTCACTATGTTCTTGGAAGTTTCCTCAAGAACGTGGAGTTCTGAGGCTGTATTGTTTTCTGTGTACATTACAATTTTAAAGTGTTGAGTTTCTAGTATCGATTTTTGAATATTGACTATTGCCTTTACTCTTTGTAAGATGTCCATACCGATTAATCCATCGAATAATTGGTGGAATCTGAACAGAATTAGTTTATAAGATGTAGTATCCGAGAATTCTTTGAATAAAGGTACTCTGGTGATTTGGGAGACTTCATGCACGTTAAGTGCGGTTTTAATTGAAATTGGGTCTGTTAGGTTAATTCGGTCTGAGTTTAGGACTAATTCAGGGTTAATGAAAGACATAGTCGCCCCTGTGTCTATTAGGAATTTTAAAGGGTATCCGGGTTTTAGGTGGATTATTATGTATGGTAAGGGGGACCCGGTCTCTCGTTTAATTAAGTACCCTGTTTGTTTCTCGAGGCACTTAATGGAAAATTTGCGTCCTCGTCTATATTATGTAGTTGAGTGTTAAGAGCATATTCGTTTGAAGCCTGTTCCATATTATTAATGGTACTCCTAGTCCTTTTGGAACTTGAATTATCGGATCTATTGTGCTCGTAGTTACGGTTAGTCTGCATATTTTTGGGCATTATTGCCGGTACGTCATTTCTTCTGTATTGGTAGTGATCTCTTACGTTCGGGGTGTATTGTTGGTAAGTCCTCTTTCTACCGTAGTCTCTTGGTCTGTGACTATCGATTTGGTTGCCCTGATATCCTCTTTGGTATTCGTTAAAAGACTCGATTTGTCGTCTGTACTCTGTCTGCCTAGTTTCTGGCTTTTTCTTATTTTCTTGGAAATAAATGTCCCTTTCCTTGATAGCCCATTCGAAAGCTTCCTGGAGGTTGGTAGGTCTCATGGACCTTACCGCTAGTCCAAGTGGGCCTTTGATGACCCCTTACGAAAGTATTCAGACAGGTGTCCGCGAACAAATTCTTCTTTGTTCTAATAGATATTGGTTCGTCTTCTTTGGTATCGGTCAGTTTGAAAAAGGTCGTTTTGATTTCGCAAATTTTTTTGAATAGAGCTTGAATTGGAAGCTTAGAATCAGCGAGGTTATGAAGTTCGGTCAAGAGAGTTTGTTCGTCTCGCTTGTCGGAGCAATGCAGGATTAATGCGTCTTTAATTTCATCCCAATTAAGACTGGCTCGGCCTTCCCTTGGATCTTCTGTCTAATTGCCCTTAAAAACATTTGACCGTAGGGTGTCTTATCGGTTTCTCTGATTAATAGAAGAATTTCTTCTACGTTATTAATGAAGTCGTTAAGTTTCTTGGGGTTACCGTCATAAGGCGGTAGGTGACGAATTACGTCCGGAATCTTAAGAGACGAAACCAAGTCCATGTTGTTTATTGGTATAGCCGCTTGATTAAGTGGCGGAGAGTTTGCTGACGAATTCATCGACGATGTTGAAGGCAACCTAAACACGGCCTGGAGTTGTTGTTGTTCGGGTTCTTCCCTAACGTCCGTTAGACTAGTGCTAGCCCTGCTCTTGCTCCTGGTGTTTGGGATAAGCTTTTTGAATTTCCCGATAGTCGACATCTAACAATTTGTCTTTCTATCTTTAAATTGTGAGTTAGATTGGTGATTCGGTCTATTTTCTTTATCGTTGTTCTCTCTAAATTGAACGTTGTCAAGATATACTGTAAAAGTAGTGTAGTTGTTATTTGTGTAATAATCTAATTCTAGATTGTAGGTTGTTTGTGTCATTTGTGTAGTGTAGTGTCGTAGGCTTCTTTCCTTGTTGTAAGAGTGTTCAGTATCTGTAATGTAGTGAAAAATTATTGTTTCTTATATTTCTTGTGCAATATATGTATGTAAGTAGTTTTGTTTCGGCGATGGTACAAAAGGGTGTAGGTATGTTTATTTGTGTATGAATGTTTTTATCTTTTCTTTTGTTTTGCCCATTGTTGAACTTTACTCCTGTGTTTTTTTTTTTTTTTTTTTACGCTTCAGTGACCTGTTCGAATCGGTTCGTGTTGCGCCCAGTGTGTCGAAGCGTTTGCTTGACTCACTTCAGTGACGTGTTCAACGATGAACCGATTCGCGTCCAGCGCTAGAAAATAGTTCGGGCTTGTCACTAGTTTAATATGTGATAGTGCGAAAATTCTTATTATTGGTATTTTGTACGTTTGTATATATATGTGTATATTTTATTTTGTATTCTTTCTTGTTTTTTTTTTTTTTTTTTTGGAATTTTGTTTTTTTTTTTTTTTGAATTCTTAAAATTTTTATTTGCTTATTTTCGGAGAACTAAGAAAATTAGAGGCGAAAATAAATTCCTAAAAATTTTTAACCTAAAATGAATACGAATTCACATTTCTTCGGGGGAAACGGAGAACAATTCACCTTAAATTTTAAAATTCTTTTATTTGCTTATTTTCGGAGAACTAAGAAAAATTAGAGGCGAAAATAAATTCTTAAAAATTTTAACTTAAAATGAATACGAATTCACATTTCTTCGGGGGAAACGGAGAACAATTCATCCCAAATTTTAAAATTCCTTTATTTGCTTATTTTCGGAGAACTAAGAAAAATTAGAGGCGAAAATAAATTCTTAAAAATTATAACTGATTTTTTTTTTTTTTTGCCCGTTTTATTTTGTTGGTACAACTGTCGGACCGCCGTGATAGTTATATCCTGCACCTCAGTGACCTATTCGAACAATTTCGTGTTGCGTCCAGCGTGTCAAAGCGTTTGCTTGACTTGCTTCAGTGACCTGTTCAACAACGAACCGATTCGCGTCCAGCGCATCGATACAACCAGCGGTTTGTTGGCATTATTTATTTTCTGTGGTTTATATCATCGTTGAATATTTGAATAACTATTGTTATTTTACTTTTTTGTTTTTTTTTTTTTTTTTTTTTTGAAATTTTGTTGAATTTATTTAGTTTATTGTTTATTTATTTATACGTAGTTGCTTTGCCCCTTTTGAACACCATCTTTCACATCACTACACAGCTACTCACAATACAAGATTTATTATGATCCTGATCCTGGTTGCAGGTGTCTTTTGGGATTGTATCCTGTTCGTATTTCGACTGCGCCAGTAACCAGTGCCTCCTGCAGCTGGTGTGAGTGTCCCTCTCAAATGTTTTAATCACGTAGGTTTCGATTATTTTAATAATGCGACAAGCGTCTTTCCTCTTTGAGGTCCAAAAATGAACTGCCCATATTTTATTAAACAGATAAAGCTTAAGCTACTATGTTTACAAGAATCGTACTTTGTGTCTTAGTTCAGGGAAATGCTGCTGCGGCAGTTCTAGTTTGTTACCTAGAACTGTTGTAATCGACATGATTGCGATGAACTGCTCCTCAGTGGCTTGGTGGGTGGTACCGAATTGTCTATACTCTGTATAGTCGATTCGGTAACTCGCGCCCTGTTCGTTGGCGGCGTCTGGCAATTTTTGCTTGTTAATTCTTCATACCCCTCCGCCAGCTGCGGCATATATGTATACTGAATAAGGAGTTAGTAGCTTAAGAACATTCATTGGCGGTGGTTTTAATTTCCGCGTGTTTATCACCCCCTGCCCCTGTCGCTCTCTGATCATGATCGTGAACAGACGTCCGTCTCGTGCGCAATTCAGTTTCGGTGTTTATTTGTATTCTCTTTCAAAGTTTACCGTTATTCCTTTTAATCCGACAACAACAATTGAAATTAAATTCTGTATAAAGAAACAAACTTTTACAACCATTAAGCGTCGTAGCTGTATAACTGGTGGTGCCCAGGCACCTGCCGGTTTTAAAATACCACGTTCAAATAATGATAATAAAGCAATCAAAAGTGAATATGTTAACTATTTTCGCCCATTACAAACAATAATGGATGAAAACGAGACTGATGACCCTGTTGACCCTACGGTAACCTCTAATACAGCTGTTGATGAACCTGCCGATAATTCTACTGAAAAAATGCCACCTATTACAGTGATCAAACAATCATCATACATGAGCTTTTTGTTCATATTAACATTTCCGATTATTGCATCAAAACCATATCCATTGTTATTAAAATTTTTGTTAACGGAGGTAAAAATTACGATTTAGTCTGTGCAAAACTCAAAGAACTTAAATGTGAATTCTTTTCTTACGAATTTAAAAACAACAAACCTTATTTACCTTTTTTTTTTTTTTTTTTTTAAACACACTCCCTCCCCTCCCCACAAAAAAAAACACCAAAAAAAACAAAATAAACACCCCCCCCAAAAACACTTCCACACCCAACTTCAAATACTTCTTTCACAACAAACCTTACAAGGCAGTACTTTCTGGTCTTGACAAATTCTCTGAATCAGAAGTGAAATCAATGCTTTGTGAACTGGGTCTAAATTGCATTGACGTTAAAACTGTACAAAAAATGACCAGAAACAATCACAACTTGCTTTTATACGTTGTGTACTTCGCTCACAAGAGCACTAATCTGCAAATTCTGAGAAAGGATTACTCTCAAATAAACCACACAAAGGTACGATGAGAGTACAAATCAAAATCACCAAACAAACTTACCCAGTACTACAACTGTAAATTATTTGGTCACGGATCGCTGCATTGCGGTGTAAAAACATCATGTGCCCACTGTGCCGGTCCCCATAAAACATCTGACTGTCAGAACAGCAAATTAAAAAAAAAAAAAAAAAAAAAACAAAAAAAAAAAAAACCAGAAAAAAAAAAATAAAAAAAAAAAAAAAAAAAAAAAAAAAAAAAAAAAAAAAAGGGGGGGGGGGGGGGGGGGGGGGGAAAAAAAAAAAAAAAAAAAAAAAAAAAAAAAAAAAAAAACAAAAAAAAACAAAAAAAAAAGAAAAAAAAAAACCAAAACCACAAAATACCCTTCCTTTCAGTATAAAATGTGCAAATTGTAAAAATAACCACCCTTCTACTGATGAGAACTGCCCTTGCATACTCTCTTACCTAACTCTCTTATCCAAACGCTCTCTTCGTGGACGAAATCAATCTTCAAATAAGCTGCTCTTAACTAATAATGCTCAAACCAATCGGCGTGCACCAGTGAGCAACTTGGTTTCACAAGTGTTGCCAAGAGTAACCGTTTCGGCTAATCCTAATCAGATGTCTCCCCCAGCTGGTAATCTTCTAAGCTATAGTCAAGCTGTTACTGGAAAACCCTCCAACTCTTCTGATTTATTTATTTATTTCACATCAACAAATCAGAAACATAAAAACCCATTTAATTGAAAATATCGGGATTAGTATTCATTTAAACTCTTGGCAAAACTTAAAAGTTTTTTCTGCTTATTTCCCTGGACAACAGGCCAAATGTCTTATAAATCATTGTGCCTCTCTGCTGGGCTCTAAACATATCAAAGAAATGTTTAGGTCTGATCTCATTAAATTCTCTAAAATTGGTGGAAGTTTTGTTTTTGGTGGTGATCTGAATTGTAGAAATCGACTGTGGAATTGTGCAAGAGCAAACTGTTATGGCAATATGCTTCACGATTTATCAAACACGGGTAAATTTAAAATTCTATATTCCATGGATCCTACCTACATTCCAGCAAGCTATAAGAGTAACCCATCTACCTTGGACCTTTTTCTCACAAATTCTCCGGATAGATTCTCAATTCCTGTTGTCAATGTTGATTTGTCTTCTGACCATCTGCCGGTAGAATGAATGTCGGAGCTAGCTTAAATAGCTTGAAAACTATTCCTCAGTTTGCTAAAGCGGATTGGAAAAAATTTAAAAGAATTTTAAGCGATGTTCACAAATCCAGACTATTGGTCTTTCAAAATATCCCCCCAAACCCTGAGATGGTTAATAATATGATAAAATATTTAACAGAAGACTTAGCTAAGGCCACTGATCTGTATGTCCCCAAAACAAAAATCAAACCTTCCTGTCGTAAGCTACCTACCGACTTAAAATGCACCATTGCTGATAGAAATATCATTCAAAGACAATGGATTAGGACTAGGCAACCAATTTATAAAGCTAGACTGAACCTCCTCAACTCTAAAATACGTGATGAGCTTTTCATATTTAATAATTATTCATGGGACCTTAAATTATCTGGGTTGTCTAATTGTTCGAAACCGCTATGGAATTTGACTAAAATAATTAAAAATAAGCATAATTATATACCATGCTTTAGTCACAATAACAAGCGGTTCACAACTAGCTTGGAGAAATCCAACCTGCTAGGTGATGTTTTTGAGGAAAAACATAACTTGACATCTCATTTTACAGACGATGACACTTTAAGTAAAGTCAACACTTCCTTACTAAATATTAGTTCGACTGTTTCCTCAGTACCTGCCATATCTATAAACGAAGTTCAAGCTGTAATCAAGACACTAAAAATTAAGAAAACTCCTGGAGTTGATAAGATTTGTAACGTCTGCATTAAGAACCTTCAAATAAATTCAATTTCCTTCTTAACTTTCATTTTTAATCAATGTTTTAAAATCGGATACTTTGCTGCTGTTTGGAAAACTGCTAAAATCATTCCAATAGCTAAAACTGGCAAGCCTTCTGAATTTCCAGAAAGTTATCGTCCCATCAGCTTACTACCTAGTTTTTCAAAAATACTAGAACGTCTAATAAAAATTAGACTGATAAATTCATTTAGACGATAAAAATATCTTACCCACTGCCCAATATGGGTTCAGAGAATCTTTAAGTTGTATCCATCCGCTTAATGAGGTGGTAACCTGTGTTAGAAATAATTTTGAGGCAAAGAAATCGGTTGGCATGTTAACGCTTGATGTTGAAGCTGCTTTTGACACCGTGTGGCACAATGGGCTCATCCATAAACTAAAAATATGCGATACTCCTATTTATCTGCTAAAAATAATTCAAGATTTCTTAACGGATAGAAGCTTTTATGTATTCCTAAATGGCATAAACTCAAAAATGAAATCAGTACAAGCCGGTGTCCCACAGGGATCTGTGCTCGGACCCACTCTTTACAATGTTTACATGTATGACATACCATCTTTTGCCAATTGTCGTACATTTATGTTTGCTGATGATACAGCCTTACTTTGTACAGGTGACTCTTCTGATATTCAAAATATTCTACAACACTCTTTAAATTCAATGTTTAACTACTTTACTAAATGGAAAATAAAATTAAACGTTAACAAAACAAAATCTATATTTCTCACAAAAAAACGCAACATAAAATACCTGCCTAGTTGTGAACTGACTATTGACAATAATAAAATTCCTTGGGAAAACTCTGTCAAGTACCTTGGTATTTATCTTGACAAAAAGATTATTTTTAAGGAACATATTAATAAAACAGTTGAGCAAAATAAATAAGACCATCCGTATTTTATATCCGTTTATCAATCGGAACTTAAAACTATCCTTAAAAAATAAATTACTTATTTACAAACAAGTCTTCCTACCAACTATCTTATACGGCTCTGAGGTTTGGGGGAATTGTGCACATACACATATTAATAAACTACAATTGAAACAAAATAAGATTTTAAAGATGATATTCAATCTTCCTTTTTATTATTCTACCCGTAAGTTACATGAAAAAGCAGATGCAAAGCCGATTGATGAGATCATCACCCGAAACAAAAATAAATTTAACTCTAACTCAACTTCCATTATGCACTTTCAAGTGCGGGCAGATTCTCCACTAGCTAGTTCAAATTAGTTTTCTAGAGTATCAGCCCTTAGTCAGTAAGTTAGTTATTAGTACAGTTTTGAGAACTAAAAGGTTTTTGAATATGCCAAATTTGCCTTATTTTGTAATATTAATTTTCATAAATAAATAATATAAGTTAAGTCGCCCCGGGTTCGTGGGCGACTTTAGCTGGACGCCCGCGCCGATATTACCTGAGGGCGCGGGCCATTTCCAGCTGTAATCCCAGTATTTTACCCTTAAAATGAGAAGTCCGGGGGTGGATTTGGTTTGATTATAATTTTATTTTATTAGAAGAATCTTGCAACCCTTCTTGCCAGTCTCAAGCTCGAATCCAAAGTGAAGTGCAGTATTTTTCCCTAGCCCAGTTGAAGTGGCTCGGGCACAGCCAGAAGTGCCGATCAGCCCTTTTGGTTGTTGCTGGGCCAGTTGCGCAACATAAAAAATGAGCGACTTGTCAGCGGAAAGAATTGGGTCGGGAGACCGAATTCCGCTGACTAGCTTTTGCTACCTGTAGCCGTCGCTTTTGCTGGACTGGGTTCCGGGTCGGCAACCTATGGCGAGTGGATGAGTGGAGTGGGGGGAGCCAACAGTGGTGTCTTAACTTATATGTTCAATTATGTTAATTTCCCAGTTGTGAAGATCTTATTATGATCTAATCTTTGTAATTATATATTTTAAGCTAGATTTAAGCAACTTTGTATATCATGGCAGTAAATAAATAAATAAATAAATAAATAAATAATAATAACATATATTCTACCGAACGACACTTAGTACTCACTGTGTTTGGTTATGCGGCGAATTTGAATTTGGCGCCCAATCTAAAAGCTTATCTAGCTTAGCTTAATAAAGTTCCGATCTAGTTCATTGTATTCTTATTGCCTTCTGCATTATTCTTTCATTCTTATTCGTAATTTCTCGCTTAAGCCGGCCGTGCCGCACTTTGTTTTATCTCACAAATTTCGCCTAAATTCATTGTCAAGTTTTTAATATTAATCGGCCGTGTCGGTAATTTTTTTTATAAAAAATAAATCCTCAAATACTCAACAAATTAAAACCCTGTTTATAACGAAAACCATATTGTGACTTTTTTATTCCTGACACTTTCGAGCGAAAAGATTCGCATAAAAGCTAACAAAAAATATTGTTAGCGCAACATTTTGGTGACCCCGACGTGATAAAGGGGCATCAATTCAAATATAAAGTGCGTGATATAAAGTTAAAAGGTAAAATTTGGTTTTACTGTATATGCAAAGCAAACGTCCAAAGCACATACATACATACATACATACACACATAAACGCATTGCAATTTTGTTTTTGTTGTCGCGCGCGTTATTTTTAATCATACGGTGCGCAAATGCTTTTAGTTACTCTCTATTTCGTTTATTCGAACAGTGCATTGAACCATGCCTATTAACGGTGAAAGTGCGACCGAAAACAGGGTGTTCTTTTTAAAGAAAAAAGCTCAAGCTATTTTTGAAACTGCGGAAAATTAATGCAAAATTATCGACTGACAATTTAAAAACTTTCACCGACGGTGATCTTGTGGTGCGCCTAAAACTAATTGAGCACCAATCGTTCAAAGTTGTGCATGACGCGCTAGAAGAACTTGACTTCGGAGAAATCGGCAGTGTACTTCGAAATGACTTTGATAAGTTGCTTGTTTCGGTAGAGTCGCGCGTGCAAACGGAAATCCTGAATCGCATATGTCAGCTAGTTCAACATTTCGGCAGGATGCTGTGTCTGAGCAACCAACATTTCTTGTGGCAAATAAGTCTCGGATTACGCCGATTTTATGTCAATGTTTTCTACCATCATTGACAAGGATTCGGACATAACAAACATAGAGAAGTTTCAACACTTAAAATCGTGTCTCCAGGGCTCGGCATTAGACACAATCCGAGCGCTAGAGATTTCCAATGCCAACTATGCTGTGGCGCTGGATTTACTTGATAAACGATTTAATAATAAACGCTTAATTTTCCAGGCACACATTTCTAAAATTCTGGGGCTCAACAAAGTGGATATTTCTTCCGCAGCAAGACTGCGTCAGTTCTCCGATGGACTCAATGCACATATGCGAGCACTGTTAACACTTGGAAGTGCAGAAGAAGTCTCTGGGTGCATGGTAGTTCACATGCTACTACAAAAATTGGATGCCACGACACAAGCATGTTGGGAGGAGTCAATGGGTGTAGGAACAATACCCACATGTAAGCAGTTCACAGATTTTTTGGAAAACCGCTGTCGAAAATTGGAGAATATTGAACAAGCCACGGCAACCTACGCGCCTGGCTCTCAGGTGGGAAAGACTATAAAAAATAACACTAATAAATCATTTGTCGCTTCTAAACAACTTGGCTTTATATTTTGCAATGAGTCTGCTCACTCAATTTACACATGCTCCAGATTTAGCAATCTTTCACCTTCTCTTCGGCTTAAAGAAGCAAAAAGGATGAGCTTGTGCCTCAACTGCTTAAAGCCAGGCTATCAACTTCGAGTTTGTACATCAAGTACATGCCGCATATGTGGTGTCAAGCATCACAGTCTACTTCATTTAGACTCAAATTCACCGAATCTTCAAAGTCTTTCGAATTCTCAGCATTCATTCATTTTAACCTCTGAAGCTGCTGCATCAACACTTCCCTCACCCACCTCTCTTGTTGCCCAGAATTTAGAACCTGGTTTTGCGCTTCTAGCTACTGCAACAAATCAAATTCAACGGTGTCAGGCCTTGGCGATAATGTTGTACACACAAATGGGCAATCTGTCTGCCTCTATCTAAAATCGCAAGTCTCCGATTACCAAGCCACTCTTGAAGCTGTGATTACGCCAAGTATAACTAGATACATTGGATACGACATTCTGGAAAATTCCTGCTAATATTCAACTAGCCGACCCTGATTTCTTCAAGCCCCAGCGCATAGACCTATTATTAGGAGTGAGTGTGTTCTATGAACTATTGTGCGTGGGTCAAATAAAACTTGCGCCTGGTTTGCCAGTGTTGCAAAAAAACCAGATTAGGTTGGATTGTTTCTGGAGGTGGTGAACAGACTCAACAGCTTCGGACTCACATCGCCAGGACTGCATCCGCTCTCCATTCTGACTCACAAATGGATAATTTGATCCGACATTTCTGGGAAATTGAGAACCGTAATGATGGTATTGTCAGTTTTACAAAAGTCAGTTTTACTTCAAGGAAACGTTCAATCGATTGTCTTCGGGGGAATATTCTGTTCGATTGCCTTTAAAGCAAAATTCGTGCTTACTGAGCAATTCTTACCAATCAGCATACCGTCGATTCTTAAGTCTAGAACGCAAATTAGAGCGCCAGCCAGAGTTGAAATCTCAGTACTCTGCCTTCATCAAGGAATATGCTGAATTAAATCATATGTCAGCTGTAGACTCCGAATCTCTAAATCGATGTCGATATTTTTTGTTCCATCATTGTGTCCTTAAAGAGGACAGTTCAACAACTAAACTTCGAGTTGTGTTTGACGGCTCTGCGGCAACCTCATCAGGATTTTCGTTAAATAACGTTCTTATGGCAGGTCCTACAATTCAGGCGAAACTCTTTAATACCTTGCTCAAATTTCGTACATTCCCTGTGGCGCTTACTGCAGACATTTGTAAAATGTATCGGTGCGTCAGGGTGGCTGAGCCAGATAGCTACTTGCAGTGCATATTATGGAGAGATAATCCTCTGCAAGAAATTGAAGTCTACAAACTGGATACTGTCACATATGGAACCAACCCTGCTTCTTTCTTATCCATTCGTGCCATGCATCAGTTGGCATTTAATGAGCAATCAACTTTTTCATTGGGTGCTGCAACCTTGCTAAGGGATTTCTACGTTGACGATCTCATCACTGGTGGAAAATCGGCGAACGAAGTCAGAAATATAATGCATCAAACGACTGGCTTGTTAGCAAGAGGCCATTTTAACCTCAGAAAATGGTGCTCAAATGATCCGACCGTTTTGCATGATATTCCACATTGCGATAAAGAAAAGTTTCTGAAATTTGATGATGGAAGTGATTTCACAAAAACTGTTGGCCTCGCATGGGGTTCTTCAGCCGACAAACTTATATTTTCATTCACTCCTAAAGGTTTGTCATCAAAACCATCAAAGCGCTCCGTTTTATCGACCATAGCAAGATGCTATGATCCTCTTGGATTGATTGGGCCAGTAATCGCAAAGGCCAAAATATTTCTGCATCAATTATGGGCTGAAAACTTAGATTGGGATGAAAGCTTGCCAGAACACCTCAACACAGCGTGGGATACCTTTTGTAACAAAATATACAGTTCTCAGCGTTTTAATTTCACTCAACTAGTTCTCCTTCCTGATAGCACTTTTGAGGTGCATGGATTTTGCGATGCCAGTATAAAGGCGTATGTATTTATGTCATGTGCAAGGAGAAGTCTCAGTCACAATTACTTTGCTGTAAATCGAAAGTTGCACCTGTAAAAACTCAGACCGTCCCTAAATTCGAATTGTGCGGAGCTGCTTTGCTTTCCAAATTGATATATGAGATTTATCAGATGAACTTATTTGGACGCCGTTTTTATTGCTGGACTGATTCGTCAGTAGCCCTGGCATGGATACGCAGCAAGCCATCAAGATTCAATGTCTTCGTTGCAAATAGAGTGTTATCCATACAGGAACAAACTTCTGACATGGAATGGCATTATATTCCAACAGCAATGAATCCCGCTGATGCATTATCGAGGGGAGCCTTTCCTGATGAAATCTGCAGTTCCGATTTGTGGCTACACGGTCCAGACATTCTTCAGAAACCCCCATTCAAATGGCGCTTAGCTCGAGTTTCAAAATTAATAGCTGGAGGTGATGGTGTCACTAGAGTAGCTGAGTTGAAGACTGCGGTGGGGACGACTACCAGAGCTGTAACTAAGTTGTGCCTGCTTCCAAAAGATGATGTTGAAAACCCGTGACTTCCAACGGGGGGAGTATGTTTGGTTATGCGGCGCATTTGAATTTGGCGCCCAATCTAAAAGCTTATCTAGCCTATCTTAATTAAGTTCCGATCTAGTTCTAATTCATTGTATTCTTATTGCCTTCTGCATTATTCTTTCATTCTTATTCGTAATTTCTCGCTTAAGCCGGCCATGCCGCACTTTGTTTTAAAATGGACGTAGACGTACAAAGAATAGTACGATCAAGTGGCCCAACGAAACCAAGCGGAAGCCTGTTTACGCGCGGGTTACTAAGCTCGATAGCTCAGATGCCCAACCGACCGTGGGGCAGAGTCACGTGACACGATTCGCGAAAAAACTGATTAAATCAGAAATTTTTGAAGGAAGAGGAATAGATTAGTATTCTACTAAGAAACAGAAGGATTTAAAAGAAGATGCAATAATATATTAGTTTTGATAGATTGCATACTAGAGGAGGAGCAAACAAAGTGGTACAAACTATTATAGTCTCTACATAAATTTAAAAAAGGCTCATGCATTAAATAATTAGATGTGGCTGGACAGACTACTAAAGGAGAAAAGGTCCGCTGAGGTCTAAAAGGAACTGCGAAACTAATTCGGCTAATCAACTCAGGAGAGTCAACCATGCCGTTTATTAATTTATGCATAAAAAGAGTATTAAAAAGAGTTCTACGGTTTACTAGGGAAGGCAAATCTATAAGTTGTAGCCTACAAGAGTACGAGGGAAGGCTCAATTCCGAATTCCAATTTAAGCCACGGAGAGCAAAAAGCAAAAACTTTTTTTGAATGGACTCAATACGATTTTGATGCACTTTATATTGAGGGCACCAAACGCATGAACCGTATTCTAAAATTGGGCGAACATATAAAATCTTGGTCGTATAAGGGTCATCGAATTCTTTAGACCATCTCTTCACAAATCCAAGAACTCCCATAGCTTTATTGACAGTGGATAAAATGTGACTATCAAATTTTAATTTAGAATCAAGTAAAATCCCTAAATCATTTATTGAGCCTATACGTTGAAGTGCATTTTGATTGAGATAATAGGAGGCCAAAAGTGGAGTGCCCCGACAGAAGGTCATAATTTTGTACTTAGAAGCATTTAAATTTAGCAAATTGAAATGGCACCACGAATCAAAAGCACTTAAATCAGTTTGCAGATTAATGTGTGATTCTATATCCCTGTAAGAAAAACACAGTTTAACATCATCTGCATACATAAAAACACGAGAGTGTGATATAACTGATGGAAGATCATTTATAAAAAGAGTAAATAAAAGGGGACCAAGGTGACTGCCTTGAGGAACCCCGGACGACACAGTTATACTATTAGATAAGGATTTCTTAAAAAGAACTCTTTGAGTTCTTGAAGTAAGATAATCCCTTATCCAGGCAACAAGGTTAGATGGAAAACCTATTATGTTTAGTTTATATAAAAGCAAGGAATGGTTAACTGAATCAAAAGCCTTGCTAAAATCTGTGTAAATAACATCAGTCTGGGATTTGTTTTTAAAGCCTTTAATTACCAATGAGGAAAATTCTAAGAGATTAGTCGTGGTCGACCTTTGTTTTACAAATCCATGCTGGCAGGGAGAAATTAGAGACTTACATAAATGTTGAAGATGAGAAGTTAAAAGTCTCTCAAAAATCTTAGGAATTTTAGCATCAGATTTGCTACCATTTTTATGGAGAGGAATAATAAAAGACTCCTTCCAAATAGCAGGGAAAGAAGAGAGACTGATTGATAAGTTAAAATGTTTAAGAATGGGCTTGCACAGAGATTCAGCACAATGCCTTAATACGCAACTAGGAACCCCATCCGGTCCCGGGGAAAAAACTGGTTTGATTAGCTTAAGTTCATTAAGCAACTGAATTTCCGTAATTAAAGGAGAGTATATATTATTTGACCGAGGAAGGTCAAAGGGATAGTGTTGATCCAAATTAAAATTTGACGTCGAATAAGTAGATTGGAAAAAGGTACCAAAAAGATCAGCAATAGACTGGTCAGTATTTGCTTTTTTATCCATGATAGATAAGGAAGAAGGAAAAATAGAGGTATTACGCTTTGAATTGACGAAATTAAAAAATTGTTTGGGGTTCCGGCGAAATTTAGTTTTACACCGAGAAAGGTAGGGCTTATAGCATAGTGTGCTATAAACCGAAAATTTGGATCGAGCCAAAAGATAACGGGAGAGGTCACTAGGATTCCCGGATAATTTGAACTTTCTAAACAACCTAAGCTTAACATTCTTTAAATTCATTAGCTTAGGTGAATACCACAAAGGCCTATTATTGGTACTATGACAGGAAATGGGAACACATTGTGTAAAAATAGAATTCAGAGCATTATAAAATAAATTTATTGAAATGTCAAGATTCTTAGACATGTACAAGTTAGACCAGTCGAAGTCATTAATAAGCTTATTTAGTTTTCGAAAATCAGTTTTCTGGAAACAGTATGAGGCAATAGACGGACAAGCAGACAAAGTTTTTAGACAAGGAAAGTCAATTGATAATCCAATTGAAGGATGATAAGGATCTTCAGGAAGAGAAAGAGGATCGATTCTAGATACAAGCGTATTAGAAGGATCCAAGCAAAAAATCAAATTCAACTGCCTACTGAGAGAGTTTTTGACAAAATTGAGCTGGGAAAGTGACAATTCAAGCATACCATCAATAAAGTCGTGACTATTACTGGGTAATACCGAATTGGAATAAGGAATATTGGACCAACATATTTCTGGGAGATTGAAATCACCCAAAACGACAAGGTAGTCCTTGTCGGTTAAAAAATTCGAAACGTTTTTAAACAAAAAGATCCGAAGAAGGAGGAATATAGGAGACTGTTAGAAATAAGAAAATGCCATTCAAATCAATTTTTACACTAATAAATTCAATATCTACAGGGTTAGTAGAAATAAGTTCCGAAGGTAAGGCCGAGTTAACAGCAATAAGAACGCCGACACAACGACCAGACACACAGTCACGCCTAAAAACTGAAAAGTTATTACCTAACACTTCGGAATTCAAAATGTCAGGCTTATGCCACGTCTCGGTTAATACTACTATGGAATAACTGAAACCAAAACCACAAAGAAAAAAGCGACTAAGTTTAGATTTGAGCCCTCTAACTTTTTGATACGCTAGATGAAAGGGTTCTAGGTTTTTGGGAGTGACGAAGGGGTTAGGGAAACGGGATGCCGATTTTTTTTCTTCGCCGTAAACTCCTTAACTACAACATGCTCTGGCCGAAAATCTCCACAACAAATAAGTTCGAAGAAGCAAGGGGGAAGGCTAATTTTAAAAGATGCGATATCCCTAGAATACGAAAACTTGAATTTATCCACAGTTAAATTTGAGACCTGGACTTTCGAATTTACATCTTCCGCAGTAAGATCGGGTGCCAGTCTGGAAACAGAGACTTGCTTCCTCTGTGGAACCCCCACTAAAAGTTTAGGATTCACGTCAACTGGGGCAGAAGAAATAGCCTCCGTAGTTGGTGGAATCCCAACCGCCATTCGAAGGGATATATCCCTATCCAGAGCGGACGAGCTGGAGGCAACGGACTAGATGGGTTTCGTGAAGTCCCAGTGTCCAGTGTGCAAGCATTAGGAGCTGCCAACATTTTATTGTTAGCAGACCGAAGTACCGGCCCAAGGGAGGCCCATTTGCCGGGACTTGGAAGACACGCGAACAATTTTGCGTTTCCAAGCCAGATTTCTTACGCTTTGCAGAGCTATTTAAAAGCTTTAGGCCATTAAATTGGCTCTCCAAAACTGAAAAAGCCTGACTGAGTTTTGAAAAGCCTAGGTGAAGATCTTTAAACCCACACCTAGTCTGCCGAAAAAATGCTTGCATGTCCATCTCAACTTCCCGGCAAGCCTCACAACTCCACTTTAAACCCGTACGAGCCTCTATGAAGTCATGAAGTCAACACCCAATGACCGGCATAGAGGTAGATTTTGCATTTTCGTAATTTTTTTTGGCACAGACAAACATTTCTTATATATTTTTTTTTATATATTTTTATTTTGAAATTATGTTGCGATTATAAAGCCAAAATAAAAGATTAAGATATAAAAAAAATAAGCACAACCAAGGGTTAATACTTACAAGAACACAGAATCGGACTCAGGAGAGCCACACGAAAGCAAAACACAAAGATCAAAAAGATTAGTGCAATAGAAAAAAAGACTGAGCGTTGAAAGCCACCGGAGAGAAACGCGAGGCAATTGAAAACCGAGAGCGTAACGTGAGCGTAAAAATGTGCGAGCGTTAGAAAGCGAAAACGAAAAGTGCAAGAGCGCGTACAAACTGAGTGCATGCAATAAAAGAAACGAAAAATTGTTGTTGCTTGAAACAAGTAATGTAAAATTTTGCCAAACAAGAGCAACAATTTTTTGTTTGCAATTAATGCGCGAAAATAAAGAATTAAAAATTTCAAAGACTAAAAGCACAGTAAATTTGTTTAATTTAAGGCAAAGATAATGCACCGATGCACAGATGAACAGAAATTAAGCGGAGTAAAAAGTAATTAAATTTGAGAGCACAAATAAACACGTCCGAGCGCGACGACAGACAATTGCCACTTGTTTTATCTCGCAAATTTCGCCTAAATTCATTGTCAAGTTTTTAATATTAATCGGCCGTGTCGGTAATATTTTTGTAAAAAATTAATCCTCAAACACTCAACAAATTAAAACCCTGTTTATAACGAAAACCATATTGTGACTTTTTTATTCCTGACACTTTCGAGCGAAAAGATTTGCATAAAAGCTAACAAAAAATATTGTTAGCGCAACACACTGCAATAGATAAGTTTTCTCAACTAGCGCATGTACGAATTATAAAATCAAAAGCGGTAGGGGATATCAGAACCCCATCACGTGATATCATTTTTATTTCGGAGTCACTAAACATATCGTTATGGACAACGAAAAAACTTTCAATTACCAATCTATTAGGTTCATGCTGGAACAGCTACATATAGAAATTTACACTGCCCCACCATACAAAAGTACCGTTAATGGTCAAATAGATCGCTTCCACTCAACACTTTCAGAAATAATGAGATGTCTGAAAAAGGAGAGCACAGAGAGGAGTTTCAAGGAACTTTGAGAAAGGGCAGCTTACGAGTACAATTATAGTTTTCATTCCGTTTTTTTTGCGTTGTCGAATATTTGAGTAAAATTTTATAATTTATTGTATAAATATTACATGTTTTTCGGACGCTGTCCCGCGCAGTGTCGTCACTTAGACCACAACACCAAAATATAAATGTATTGTTAGATAAGACTGCATTGCTTGCCCGTTAGGGCAATGCTTTGCCCCTCACTACGCGCGTAGCTGCACAAGAAAGGCAATAAACAACGCGCTTATCAGAAAAATAGACCGGATTAATAACTTTAAAATGCATACGAATAACGAAACTTCCAACTCTCAGCTTAGTAATAAGCCTATTGATTATGAAAAAATGCGGCAAGTAGCTGGAAAATCTCCACTGGATATCATCGAAGGTTGGCAACTTAAGCTCTGGCAACCGAGACTTATTTGCCACAAGAAATGTTGGTTGCTCAGACACAGCATCCTGCCGAAATGTTGAACTAGCTGACATATGCGATTCAGGATTTCCGTTTGCACGCGCGACTCTACCGAAACAAGCAACTTATCAAAGTCATTTCGAAGTACACTGCCGATTTCTCCGCAGTCAAGTTCTTCTAGCGCGTCATGCACAACTTTGAACGATTGGTGCGTTTGCTCAATTAGTTTTAGGCGCACCACAAGATCACCGTTGGTAAAAGTTTTTAAATTGTCAGTCGATAATTTTGCATTAATTTTACCCGCAGACTCAAAAATAGCTTGAGCCTTTTTCTTTAAAAAGTACACCCTGTTTTCGGTCGCGCTATCACCGTTAATATGCATGGTTCAATGCACTGTTCGAATAAACGAAATAGAGAGTAACTAAAAACAGTTGGGCACCGTATGTTCAAAAATAACGCGCGCGACAACAAAAGCAAAATTGCAATGCGTTTATGTGTGTATGTATGTATGTATGTGCTTTGGACGTTTGCTTTGCATATACAGTAAATCCAAATTTTGCCTTTTAACTTTATATTACGCACTTTATATTTGAATTGATGCCCCTTTATCACGTCGGGGTCACCAAAAATGTTGCGCTAACAATATTAATGAGTCAATTTTCCTTTCCCGAACTAGTTCTTAAAAGTCTTTGAGTCTGTGTGTTATATTCAATCCATACATAATCGGATAAGCCGAAGCGACCCGGCATCTTAGCTAAGGTGTTCGCCACGAAGAAGATGGCGAATTTTTTTGTTTTTGTTTTTTTTTTTTGGTGTTTTTTTTTATTTATTTTTTTTATTTTTGTGAGGACAAAATACATATTTAGATAAAAAAAAAACACTGCTTCAATCCATCTTTGATCCTTCGTGTACAATGCTGACTGATTTTAGTCTCTGCTTTTAAAAGAAAAAAAAAAAGAAAAAAAAATTTATTGACACACCTGAATTTAATTTTCCATACATGAAAAATTCCCAGGATACGCTATAACTACTGATACCAATATAATTAAAATAGTTAGTTCAAAAATTATAGTAATATATGAAGGCATTTTAATATTCAAAATTGCTCCTGCAAATTTATAATATACTCCGACACCCTAACAGATCGTAATGCTACAAAAATTGTTAATAACTCCTTAAACTACGCAAGAGAAATAGAAAACTTTTGATAACATTATATCCAAAATCTACCTTTCTTTGGATCCCCGAACATATCAATATCGCATGTTACTTTCTCATAGACAAGTCTGTTAAAGAAGTTCGCCGTCTTCCGCTCACATGTGTACACCTCAAATAGCAACATTAATGACAAAAAACAATACATAAAATATGTTTTAACTGTTAGCTACTTAATAGCTTTTCTGACACATTGACCTGGAACCAACGGACAAACAAACCAACAAAAAATTTTTAATTTATCACTTAGCCTTTCGACTTTTCCTGCTATTTGGATGGGATCTTTTATTATACCACTTATGTAAATCCCTAATTTATCTCTGTCAACATGGATTTGTTAAACAAAGGTCTAAGCGAAAAGAAATTGCAGACTGATGTTTTTTACATAGATTTTAGCAAGGCTTCTGATTCCATCAACCATTCCGTGCTTCTGTAAAGGTTAAATATCATTGGTTTTCCAGCAAACCTAGTTTCCCGAATAAGTGACTTCAAGAACTCAACGAGTTTTCTTCAGATAAGCATTATGTAAAGCTTTAACTATGTATGTCGTCCGGTGTTTCTTGCACCCGTTTTCTTTACTCTATTTATAAATGATCTTCCGACGGTCATATCACACTCTCGTGTTTCTTGTATACTGAACATATTAAATTATATTTAAACCCTGTACCTTAAGGGTAAGGGTATATTAAGTTTGTGAAAATGTATGTAACATAGAGAAAGACACATCGTAGACCTCCCAAAGTTACCCACAATATGATCACGGTGACTAGAGAAAATGATATAGCCATGTCCATCGTTAACGTTCGGCTTGATATTTTTCTTATAGGGAAATTAAATATCACGTTGAATAGCAAGCTGATTTAAATATTTTTGATATGATATTATTTGGTCAGACGATTTAGTTTTCCAGTTCATTAAGCCTTTTTAAACCCTCTAAGGCTATTTTCTTTAATTCTAAATAAAAAAATATCCAAATAATTTTTTCTTAAATGAATTTTGCCACTGAGCTCAAAAATGGCATAAGAAAAAGTTTTCCACCAACCGTTTACCTGCCGGGTGAAAAAATGTAGGGGCTTAGAGTGAAAAAATCAAACGCATATTCTATAAGTGTAAGTTTTCATTTTTTATTATGATATTTAAAAAACAATTTTTTTTGGCAGTTCAGCAAAGGTGAAGATTGCATTTTTTGCAAATGCATTGGGTTTAGGATGTTTTGCAATTCTTGCACCATCTTTTCCAGCCATCTCGACTTAGCCAAATAGGAAAATGATCCTGCAGATCCAAGCGCAAGTCTGCTATAGGATGATTTGACTTTGCACCAATTTTAAGTCTAGCTGGTGGAGAAGATGACACTGACGGACTTTGTTGCCCAAGTCTATGAAGAGATGGAGATAGCTTTACTCCTGGGACGACCCACTAATGGCATTTGCTAAAATCCTACGAGGCCCGCAGTAATTTCTTCTCGGAAATCCGGAAGATTGAAACCTTTTTTAGGGTTCTCTTTTTCTTTATTTGATATACCCCTGTAGAAAATATAGGCATTTGTTGCAGCCATATCCACCGAATGGTAAAAAATACGTGTCGCAGAATATTGCAGACACAAGTAGTGCTTAAATGAATCAAATTTGCTTCGCGTCATGCAAGCTCGAATGGCTCGAAAGTTGTCGACTATTGCTGCGCGTAATGTTTCCTCAACAATTTGATTGATAATATTCTCATTGAAAAAATAGCAAAATATTTGCAGTGGAGTTTCCAAGTTAATTATTTTTGGTGGCAATGATGAGTTACCTCGAAAGGCTACGTCATTGATATGCAACTGCAGAGACTGTTGCTTCCAAATTATTTTGCTCGGCTCTTTTTTAATTGATTCAATACCTGTATTTAAATAATATTTTTTATATTATGTATTTTGTAACCATCTTAGAATGGAGACTTACTCAAACCGTTATATCCACCAGCAAAAGGAGAATTTTTGAGTTTTGAGTGGTCTTATGATGGTAGAGGTGATCGGGGTCTTTTTGGTGTTTTCTTGGTGGATTTGCATTCTTGTTCCTCAGTCTCGGCGGCAGCAACAGCAAATGATACCGAATCGTCTCCATCATCACTTGATTCGTCAGATAATTCCTCTTCCAACTGAACAGAGTCAATCTGACAGTTTATGGCGTTTACGTATTAGATCTGCCATTTCTCGTAGTCTTTTAATTGCAAAGTTTAAAATTTAGTAAATAAAAATCGTTTTAAGTCGCAAATATTCCAAGCACTGGTAAATTACCTTCTATTAAAAACACTTTAAAAAAGTACACTCTAAGATCCAAGAGTGCTTTGAGTCACTCATTGGTATTTCATTATTAAAATGCACACGTCGTTGATATTGATAAAAACAAATGCTTATTTCAATAGTTAATATACATACCTTAGACCAAAAAAGTTTAAAGTTAATCGGTTTGCAAAATTTATATATTTTTACACCTTACTAAATTTCACGCGCGAAAAACATGTTTTTAGTAAACATACAAAAAGCTCCACGAAGAGCTTTAGAAAGCGATCAAAGCTTTTTGGTATTTAGTAATATATTATTTAGTTACTTTAAAATTTAACTTAAATAATAAACAGGTAATTACTTATTTTGTTATTGCAAAAAAACTAATGAGTGCCTTGGGGTATTAGAGGAATAATAGTTTGTACCACTTCGTTTGCTCCTCTACTATTAAGTAGTTAATTAAAGCTAGTTAGTAGAATACTTATTTACCAACTTTTTTTTACCTCTTTTGTACTAAAAATTTATGATTTATTTAGTACTTCGCATGTCGTGTCACGTGACTTTGACCCACGGGCGTCTGAGCTATCAAGACTGGTAGCCCGAGCGTAAACAGGCCTAAATCCGTTAGGCCACTTGATCATACTATTCTTTGTACTTCTACGTCCATTAAAAAAAAAAGGCCAAATCAGACACGAATGTCTTTTGGACTTTCGCTACTTGTGGATGAGCGATTATTTAGATTTATGAAGAGAGTGCCAACATTACGACAGCTCGCGACGCGCTGCTGTCAAGCCATGTAAAAACATCAAGCAATTTGGTCGTGGCACTTCAATAGTTGAAGTGCATTCTTCCCATGCATGTTACCACGCGCAAAGATTAAAAAAAACTGGAAATTACTTATTGAGCGATCTCCTAAGCCCTTCTTTCCCGGAAATGATAGCTGACGCATGATCAGCTGGCTTTTAACGATTACAGAATTTCTAACTATGTATGTATGGTATTTAAAAATCTTTGACCTCTTTCTGTCTATGTTAAATAAATTTACACAAATTTAAGCGCCATTCAAAATAACAATATTAGTCATTTAGACTTCCCTTTTTAATTCTTTCTTAGTACTTTATTTCTGTTTTCTCTTTTTATCAGATTTATTACGACTGCCTCGGGCAGAAATCTTGCTTGCTTAGAGTTCTTACACTGTATGTAGGTATATCCGGCAGGGTTCTGACTATGTACGTCCGGCAGGGTTCTTACTATGTATGTAAGTTAACAACAAAAATGATAATTTTATAATAATGAACTCCAGTACGCAAGCTCCAATCTGCAAACTCAGCCTCTGCATAATTTCCTGCACGCGCCGAGCTGCCAAAGCTGAATTCTAAGAACCTGATCGGCACCTGTTTCCGTTCCCAGCAATACATGTGATTCCAACACCAATTCGATCAACAAGACATCAGCCGATGTCGTGGCCTATTGGAAGCAACAAAACCGACGTCGATCCTCTGCCACCGAGGGCAGCACAGCTCACAGCCAAAGACTCGCAGCTTGTTAGGGACAGCGTAGGGTAGTCACTTATAATTTGGTTTTGGACTAATAAAGTCAACGTTCTAATCGAACTTTAAAGTCTTATTATTTTTTCACTTTGCAATCCGTAAGTAATTAACTTGTATAATCAGTGTTGCTTATCGATATCAATCTGCAAAGCAGTTGAAATTTAAATTCAAATTAACAGTTTACAGTACATATATTATTATTCTCCGCTGAGAAATGTCTTTATTTCTTTGTTGCCGAATAAAAATATGTCGTTAAATTTTGAAAGATTAAGTTGAGCTGGCTTGGGTGTATCGATGTCGAAGTCAAGCCTGTACTACTGTAATCGATATTCTATTGTAAACATCTAATTTTTTTTTTAATTGATCAAACTCACTCGCATAAAGAAATGCGAGGTGACCACACGCAATGTTTTTGAAGCTCGCACACATACATTCGCGAAAAGCGAATTCTTTAGTTATTTAAATAAATAAATAATAAATGAACAGAAACATGTATTTTGCTTCAAAGAAGTCCGTTAGAACTACACCCCTTCTGATCTTGGCGGTCACATATTAAAAACATTCCATTTAAGAATAAATTGGAATCGCAAAGGAATAGTGGATGAATTTCACAACTTAGCGAAATAAAGTTGTGTGCTTTTCTTAGAAGCGCTTCGATCGACTTGCAGGCAGACAGACGCCTGCATATACATGAACAAACATATGTGATCAAAAGAATTTGAACCCATAGATAAGTGCGCAGTTGACGACGCAATCATGGGCAAGGTCTACACGAAAAAAAATACATGTTAGCTTGTGAAGTCTGCAAAAACCGTTATAAGAGGAACGACATCGAAGACTGGGTACAGTGCGATATATGTTGTCAATGGTTTCACTTTGACTGCGTCGGAGTGGGAGAAAGCATAAAATATCTGGAGTGGAGTTGTCAAATTTGTACTGGGAATAGCACGCAAACGGACACTATCACGATGATGCATTCACCAGCAGAGAAAGGCGCTCCACCGGAAGCCCAGGAATTGCCGTTCATACCATGCGGTATATCAACATCCCAAGTGACAGGTGCTGAGGGCGAAACACTATTGCTTAAATTAAGCGAAACGCATCACCAAAACATTGCACATAGTGCAATTAATCAACAACAAATTATGCTTGCTATGTTGAAGGAGAAAAGGGTAGCGGAGGAAATGTGTATCGAACAGTATTATAAAATCCTGGCGCAAATGGAAAATATACCCGATTCTACCCGTGCAATTGGAACAGCGGGAATTGAAAACGCCACTAATTCTCAGTTAGCAGCTGGACAAGTCATACCTATTCCAATGTTCATCAGCACATTTGAACACAGCACGGCGGTTGCAGGATTCTTGAACGTGATCATGCTACGACTCCAAAAATGATTTACTGGCAAAGCACGTGAGTTGGTTAAAGACAAAATTCTACTACCCACTATGATCCCATCGGGGGATGGGTAAGAAAATTGCCACCACCAAAAGATAAATTAGAAGCTGTTATAGAATTCGGGTTTGCCATACGCAATACCTGTGCAACAGTGAAGTCCAATGCTGGTGAAGGAGTTGGTGGACAAACTCCTAAACAACTATAAACTTAAATGGGCAATATGCCTTGAAAGCGGTAACTTACCTGTCAAAGAGTTTCAGCAACTGGTTGTATCACTTGGCAGAATCAGCATCAACGGTGGTAGGTCCCATTACATATAGAAGCAGTGCAGTAAATATGCACATCAACAATGACAGCGTTCAGTATAATGATAAAATAGATGTCTCTCAACAACGATCTGAAGGGTCCAAGCTGTTCGGAACAAAATGTATTGGATGCGGATCGTCGGAACACTCTGCAATTAAGTGTGCTAAACTCCAAGGAATGTCCGTGGACGATAGGTGGAAGTTGGCGACGGAACAGAAGGCTTGCTATCGATGCCTCAGGAATAATCGAAAGGGTTGCTTCAAGAAGAGAGCATGTGGTATAAGCGGCCGCACGCAGAAACATTACCCACTGCTCTATAAAAAAGCGCCAAACTATGAGAATGTTTCGGTAAAACAAAGGCATGACGAAAAGTTAACACCCATAATACTGACGTGAAGAAAAGTTAATTTCGCATTCTACCAAATCTACTTGCAGCAGGCAAGGATATTCAAGTTCATGCATTCCTGGATGAGGGCTTCAATGTCACCTTAATCGATGAGTCAACGTTCTACAGCCTAGGCATCAAGGGCACACCAATGCCAATTTGCCTTCAATGGACTGGCGAAGCTTAACGAAGTGAAGGTTCATCCGTTCAGGCATCAATACAAATCTCAGGCGTGAACGGGAAAAAGCGTTATTGGATGAATAATATTCATACTATTCGCAACATAGGTCTTCCCAAGCAAACTGTCAACGCAGATGAGCTAAGCAACGCATACCCATATTTAAAAGGGATTACTCTAGCATCATACAACAGTGTGCAGTCAATGCTGCTGATTGGCTGAATTGGCTAAATTGGAAGATTGCGGTACCACGTAAAATACGAGAGGGAAGCCAAACCGTACAGATCGCGTCGAGGTGTTCGTTGGGCTGGAGCATTCAAGGCACATCGAGACCAGAAAATGGTATTTCTAAGCATCATTGCGACTGCGGCTGGCAAGAGCTGCATTATATCGTAAAAGACAAACCTCAGAGGCTACAGTCGAAAGATGATGAGGCAGCTATGCGAATTTTGGATCGTACTTGTTTGAAGGCTGACGAATGATTTGAGGTTGGACTCTTGTGGCGCAATGAAAAAGTAGACCTTCCTGAAAGTTACCAAAATGCGCTGAATCGACTTAAGCGTTTCAAGACTAGGATAAGTCGCGAGCCAGACCTCTATTAGAAAATAGAGGCCCAGATAAAAACTTGTTGGAAAAGGGATATGCAATGTGGTATGCGCGGTCAAGCGAACTTGGTATCTACCCATCTTCATAGTTCATAATCCTAATAAGCCTGGCAAAATCAAAATTGTATGGGACACAGCAGCCAAGTTTCATGGTGCATCCCTCAATGACTTTATATTCACCGATCCGGATTTGTTGACGCCTCTCATGGACGTCTTGCCTGCGTTCAGAGTGAATTATATGAAGCAATCCAGAAGGCGCAGTATGATGCCTCCATGGACCAGATTACTTATAGTTGCTGGTGACTGTGTGGCCGAAAGCAAGCAGAACTACAAAAACACGTACACGTCATAAAAAATCAAACAATTACTGAAGTTTTGAATGTGGAATACTTTTCCAAATGGCGATGTTTGTACAGAGCAGTAGCTACCATGTTGTTATACTTTTACCGTTTAAAGACGCAATTGAGAACAAGCCAACCAAAGTGACTCACATAAGTCATGAGACGGTCATCAATGACGTGTTCTGTACAAATTTGTCCGAAATGCATGCCAGCAGCATGCAAAGCCGCAGTTGGCGCCAGTCCCGGCACCGAGATTGTCCAGTCACGAGAAGCCATTCACACATACTGGATTAGATTACTTTGGGCTTATAATGGTGAACGTCGGCAGGCGCAAGGAAAAGAGATTGGTAGCACTGTTTACTTGTCTAACACTTCGAGCGGTTCACTTCGAAATCGCACACAGCTGGATACCAGTTCATGCATCATGTGTATACGAAACTTGATGGCACGGCGTGGATTTAAGATCGAAAACAAAGTCAATGAAGGAACAACTCATAAAGATAGACTTCGATCCTATAACCGTTAAGTATGATATAGTAAAATGGAATTTCAACCCACCGGGTGGACCACAAGTGGGTGGCGCGTTGGTACGTCTTGTAAGGTCAATGAAAAAATTGAAAAGTATATGTCAAAATTATTCGTTCAACGACGAGAGTCTAAGATACGCTCTGATAGAAGCCGAACTAATCATTTATTCTCGCCCCTTAACTTTTGTTAGCTTAGATTCAGAGGACGATGTGGACCTGACACCGAATCACTTACTGTTCGGTACGGAAAACGGATAAAGTCCAATATGTGACGCTGAGATGAACCTCCGACAACGTTGGCAGCAAATGCAGCTCTATGCGAATTGCTTCTGGAAACGCTGGGTAAAGAAGTACGCACCGGTACTTGCATGACGGGCAAAATGGTTCCACAAGTCGCTGAGGGAAACATCGTCATAGTGGTGGACGACAATTTGCCAAGAAACATGCAGCGTCATAGGGACAGTTGTCGCCAAGAATGGTCAAGTCAGACGGGTGACAATTCAAACATGACGAGGAATAATGGATCGACCGGCCGCAAAGGTTACTGTATTGGACGTCTGTCCGAAATTGGTAAATAACTCCGAATAACGGAGTTAAGAGGAATGTTGCCGCCAAAAAATATGTCGTTAAATTTTGAAAATTTGAGTTGAGCTGGCTTGGGTGCATCGATGTCGAAGTCAACCCTGTACTGTAATCGATTTTCTATTGTAAACATCTTATTTTTTCCAATACCACAACCTTTGTGGCTGGTCGTTCCATTATTCCTCGTGAAGTGTGAATTGTCACCCGTTTGACTTGACCATCCTTGGCGGCAACTGTCCCTATGACGTGTCCTCAGAAAGGAGAGGTGACCACACGGAATGTTTTTTAAGCTCGGCAGCGCGAACATACATACGCGGAAAGCGAATTTTTTAGTAATTTAAATTAATAATTATTTAACAGAAACTTGTGTTTTGCTACAAAGAAGTCCGTTAGAACTACACCATTTGATCCTGGCGGTCACATTCTTGTTGTAGAAATAAGTTTTGTTTGCTCCTCGGCTTTTATTATATATTTTTCTTAATTTGAATAAAACAAAAAAAAATATTTTGATAGAGATTACGTAGTTAAAAATTCTGTATTCATTATTATTAGAAGAACGGTCATCTAGAAAAAGTCGTTATTTTACATTAATTAAAAAAATTATTATCGACTATATTAATAAATAAAGTGCAATCAACTTGAATAAAGTTAAGATTGAGGTAAGGCCCATAGTGTTGCTGTCTTATCTGCCGATGTAGAAATGAACGAAAAATCAGATGGATGCCATCGGACACTAATAGCTTTGTCTTTGTGCTCGGCCACAACCACAGAAGAAAGTTCATTTGCGAGGTCGCCTTGTAGATCTGTCAGTCTCACCGTGTTATCATAACTACTTGTTAGCATATAGTACGCCGATGGTGAAAAGCGTATTGATCTGTTAAATAAAAAGTACAATTAAAAATCGTCTTCTATTAATTGATTATAATATATTTAAGACAAAAGTTGATAACCAAACACCGTAGACCCACAAAAGTTACATCTAGAATACTTAGAATCACTAGAGGAGTCGACATAGCCATGCCCGTCTGTCCGCCTGTTTCTATGCGATTTACTTTGTCAGCTTTGAATATATTTTGATGAAACTTGGTATATAGCCTTTTTTACCTAGGTAATAGACTAATTTGAATCGGCCGCATCGGACTACTATATCATATAGCTATCGTACTAACCTAAATCGGTATAGGGAATAACTCCCACATTTATTATCCGATCTTGTTTAAATTTAGCATGCGTATGTACCAAATTTCGTAAGGATCGGACTACTATATCATATACCTGCCATACGAACCTAAATCGGTTTAGGGAATAACTCGTATATTTATTGACTGATCTCTTCAAAACTCGCGCTTGTGTTGAATTTTATTAAAATCAGACTACTATATCATATAGCTGTCATACAAATCGAAATCGGCCCTATTAACTGACCAAACCCGTTCATGTGATTTCCGACAGAAACAACTGCGAAAAGAGTCTGTAATCTTCGGCACCTTGAAGATAACGTTGGGATCTTTTTTAATTTTAAGATCTTATTAAGGAAATCTTTCTAAGTTTTCTATGTGGGGGACGGTCTATAGGCTGAAGAAGTTCCATTTAATGTAACTTATTACTGATAGTACTGCGATTTTTATATACTATGCGATGTTTACTGACCAATCCCGATCATATGATTTCAGGCGGAAAATTCTTTGAAAATCTTTGTAATCCGAAGATATCGTTGGGATTTTTTTTACTATTTTTCGAAGATCAAATAGTGTATTAAATTGTAGTTGGCTCAAATTTATATTGTTTGAAAGTAACGATATTTCAATATGTGTAAAATAACAATCTGAGATCTCATGTTTGAGTGAAGCAGGGTTCGCGAGCGGAATAAAAAATGACAGTCGACTTGAACATGCAATTGTAACAACACATCCTATAACTAGCAATCCACTGGAAATAAATTAAGATACTATAATAAGAAACCTTAATATCTAACAGGTTATGAGCCCAGAATGACGTAGCTTTAATGTAAGAAAGTATGTGCGTGAGATCACGATTGCGAAAAATTGTGAAATTAACTATTTTGAAAAACAAAAGTGAAGCCGTGGAAAATGACTGGAAATGCCATGAAAATTGAGCAGCTAAGTGGGGAGAACTATGATACGTGGAAAGTGAAAATTCGCGCCGTTCTCGTGAAAAATGACTTATAGCAGTACGTTGAAGGCATAGAGAAATGCCCAGAGAAAGATCCAGAAAAATCGTTGTGGAAAACATAAGACTTTAAAGCTCAAGCAGATATACTATTATCAATCAGTGAATCAGAGTTAAGCATTATTGAGGGGTGCGCGACAGCTAGGGAATGCTTGATAAAGTTAGAAAATACTTCGTTCGCTTAAACGCATTTTATTGTCCCGCATGAGCGAAAATGAGGACATGAGAGAACACATAAGAGAATTTTTTGACGCATACAAAAAATAAAAAGAAATAGGTGTTGTTGTCGGCGAGGACCTATTAGCGATTTTGTTGTCGTATAGTCTGCCCGATACATACGAAACATTTAGATGCGCCATAGAAACAAGAGATGAGTTACTAAGTGCCGATGTGCTTCGTGTAAAAATTCATGAGGAATCGGAAGCGCGAAAAGTAAAAAATGACCATGAAGTTCAAAACGCATTATATGCTGACCACCGAAAAGGTACCGAAAGGCTAAAACAAAAAGAGGACAGAAAGTGTTATACCTGCTGCAAAATTGGGCATCAGGCGCGCGAGTGTCGTGTAAAAGAAAAAAAGCAAATTCAAGAATAACGGAATGAAAAAAAGGCAGATATCAGAACAAAAAAGTGGCAAACGCAACCTTTAATGTGTGTGAGCACGGTTTCTCAGTTACGGAGAGAAATGATTTATGGTGCCTAGACAGTGGATGCTCCTCACACATGAGTTCGAACAAAAATTCATTTCACAATATAATGAAACAGCGAAAGTAAATGGATTAGCGAAGGCCATGTGAAATTATATTGAAGCAAGTGTTATGTTTCTGACTTGCGACAAAACTTACTATCAGTCTCTCAGATAACTGGCAGAGGTCATGAAGAGATTTTTAAGAAAAATCAAGCAATTATTTTAAAAGACGGTAAAAATGTTTGGCTACATGCTATACGATACGGTTATTTATATTATATGGATACGGAAAGTGATCAAGCAAATAAAGTAATCGAAGAACAAAGTTATATAGACATGTAGCATTATCGTATGGGTAATGCCAAATGGCGGATGCCGATTTTTCGTCACATTCATAGATACTTTCTACTTTCTTAAGCAAAAATTTAAGGTATTTAATGCTTTTAAAGAAACTGAAAACTGATAACGGGACAAATTCGCACAATAACAGAAATGGCGCACCGCCTTCATTCTGGGGTGAAGCAGTCAACACAGCCTGTCTACAACAGATGTATAACCAAGGACTGGAAAAGTCCCGATATTAAAATACATGCGTCCATTTGGCACTCGAGCGTTTGTACTGATAAAGAGTTCAAATAGAGGCAAGTTTGTATCAAGATCCAAGGAGAACATATTGGTTGAATATTCATCACATAAAGACGTTAAAATTATGGATACTAAAGGTTTTAAGAATGAATACCAAGAAAAATATAAAGAGAACACAGAAATTGAAATCGATTTGGCACCAAAACAGGGCTTATCCAATTCAAATGAAAGTTCGACCAGCGAAGATGAATGCAAAAAGAAGAAAATTATAAAAGAACGTCATGGTAGAGGACGACCCAAATTGTTGAGGACAGGTCACCGAGGAAGACCTTGTAAACCCCTCCAACAGAAAGAAGATTCTTGTGAAACAGATGAAGAATCGAACTGCGATCCCAATGAAAGCATATATGAAGAGTGTGAAATGGCGTTCACAGCTAGAGTAAACGCTTATTTAATGACAACCAGAGCGCACAAAAATTGATGAAAAATTTTGGCTTTCATCCGCGCACAAAACACATTAACGCACGCCACCATATGATCCGGGAAAGAACATTGAGGGAGGAAATCTCTATTGAGTATATGGCCTCTGATGCTTTGACGAAGAGTCTTAATGGTCCTAAGCATGGACATTGCATAGATTCTCTAGGAATTATGCTAAAAGTTCAGAATTGTTGTTTAAGGAGGTATGTTTGAAAGTAACGTTATTTCAATATGTGAAAAATAAGAATCTGGCATCTCATGTTTGGGTGAACCAGGGTTCGCGAGCCGAATAAAAAAGTACAGTCTAGTTGAACATGCCGGAGAGGCATCATGGTTGACCATGGAGTGTTAGTTTTTTTTTAAATAAGATAATATTGTAACCGTATCATAAATTGTGACAACACATCTTATAATTAAGCAATCCACTAGAAATAAATAAAGATATTATAATAAAGAACCTTAATATGTAACAGGTAGGTTATACGTAGAGCCACAATTAATTGCTTTGTACTTGAAAGTTTTTCTTATTGCTTGGACTAGGTCAATGCTAAGTATTTATCAAAATAATGTGGATAAGAAAATGTCAAATTATGGTATACTTGTATCGGATTCTAAGATTTGGCTGTATTCGCTTGCAGGTTCTTCGGATTTTTCAGCGCCTTGTATTTAGAACAGCTACTAACCTTTAATTGTTAGAACATTTATAATAATTCCCTGCACTTTAAAGTTAAGGGTATATTAAGCTTGTGTAAATGTATGTAACATAGAGAAGGAGACCCAAAGGCACCCACAATGTGATCAGAGTGACTAGAGATATTGATATAGCCATCTCTGTCCGTTTGTCTGTCTGTTTGTCCGTCCGTGTGAACGCCTAAATATTAGAGACTATAAAAGCTAGGATAACAAAACTTGGGATTCGGACTCCTAATGTGTGTACGGTGGTCGTTTATTTTTATAGCCTGTACCCGATGGGAAAGGGTATACAGGAAAGCTGTGCATGTAAGTAAAGTAGAGAAGACGTCGTAGACCCCCCAAAGTTACCTTGAGTATGATCAGGGTGACTAGAGAAATCGATCGGGTCATGTCAGTCTGTCTGTCCGTCTGTATGAACGTAAAGATCCCAGAAACTACAAAATCTAGAAACATGAAATTTTGTGTGAAGAATCTATAGGATGTGGGAAAGGGCAAGTTTATTTTTTTATGTTGATCCGACCTCCGTTCCCCAGGGGAGCCATTAGTTAAAATTTGAGTACACGTAAACATCTCAAAGAATACAAGAGCTAGGATAACAAAACCTGGGATTCGGATTCCTTGTGAATATACGCTGGTCAAGTTTATTTTAGTTAGGAAGACGTGGGAGAAGTTAGCTTTGTTTCAATGCTTTGTTTCGCTGGTTATTGAGCGCACTAAGAGTTTTTAGTGAACTATTAAATTTCAAGAATAAAAAGGCGAGAATTATTCAACGTTATAATTATGTTTTATTTATGCTGAAGCTTGGCCGAATACCTTGCTTGCATGTACCAACGAACGAACCAAACTAAATGTGCTTATGCTGAAACTGGGCCGATTGCCTAGCTAGCAATATACTAAAGCGAGATCGAAACAAGATAAAAGCTCGTACAAGAGAACTTATGATTAAGCTTAACCGAAAGTAAGCACAAAGAAGATGACAAAAGAAGGCAGTGCAATAACGCAATGATGCTGCTTAATAGTGTGTACATATTTTAACTATCTATAGTAGTTACAGTGTTTGGCGGGATTTTTAAATGCAAAAATATTTATGATAGATTTGTTGCGGCTGGCCCGAACATACTCCCTCCGTTGAAACCTTGTGTTTCAACCGAATCCTTAAGGGGCAAGCGGCAAAGTTTGTGCACAGCCCTTTTGATTACGCCAGACGTAGTTTTTATTTCAGCAACTCTGCATATTCCATCCTTTCCAGGTATTAAGGTGATCACTCTAGCCAATGGCCATCGCATACTTGGTAGACATTCGTCCTTAACGAGCACTACGTCATTTAATTTAAGAGGTTGCGTGGAAGGACGCCACCTTGCCCTTTGCTGTATTGTGAGGTATTCTTCGCGCCAACGATTCCAACAGATTTGTAGTAGCTGAACCATACGCTGCCAACCATCAAGCCTGTTGTAGTTAAGGCTGGTCAAATCAGGCTCCAAAATGGTTTCTGAAGGGCCGTCAATAAGGAAGTGTACAGGTGCCAACACATCTATATCAGCAGGGTTTTCTGTAAGAGCAAGCAAAGGTCGTGAGTTTACAATTGCAGAAATTTCACAGATGAGGGTACGAAGGTCGTCGAAATTTAACAGAGATCGACCGACGGATCTATAAAGGTGATGTTTGACAGTCTTAACTGCTGCCTCGCAGAGTCCGCCAAAATAAGGAGAGCGGAAGGGGAATGAAATTCCACTTAATGTTGGCCGCCAGACACCAGATACGAATTTCTTCTCGATGCGAATTAGTTGTCATATGCCGTCTTAGATCAGAGAGCTCATTCTTGGCTCCTACGAAATTGGTGCCATTGTCTGACCATATTTTCATATTCTTGCCATGTGTCGCTACGAATCGCCTTAAAGCTCCAAGAAATGCAGCTGTTGATAAGTCCTTAACCAACTCCATGTGAATGGCCTTGCTTGCAAAGCAGACGAAGGCTCCAATGTAGCATTTAATGGGGGATCTGTTCCGGACTTCCGATTTGTAAAGGAAGGGACCGCAGTAGTCCACACCAGTAACAGAAAAGGCTCGTAAGTATTGAACGCGGTCCTTGGGCAGGTCTGCCATAATGGGCTCCACTCTGAAGCATGTCATGCATTTACTCACAGTATGAGCAATCGTTTTGAGACCGCCAATTGGCCAGAATTGTAAGCGTATGTTGGCAAGCAAGGCTCGAGGTCCAGCATGTAAGTTCACTTTATGATAATGGGAAATCATTGCAGCAGTGATTGGATGACGACTCGGCAAAATAATGGGATGTCTCGCACTATAATCCAGGGATGAATTTTTGAGACGTCCTCCAACTCGCAATACGCCTCTGTCGTCTATAAAGGGATTGAGGGCAGCTATGGAACGTGGTCTCTTAATGGTTCTAGTTAATTGTAGCTGCTTGAAGTCGTTTTGAAGATGGGCCAATTGCAGTCCAATCATGATGTCTTAGTCTCTCAATGAATTTGTAAATGAAGTCAAAAACTCGATACATGAGTCCGAAATTGTTGACCATTTTGGAGCCGGCCAATTAAGTCCAGTTGGGGAGACCTGGGCATTAGCATATTCTTTCGCAACTACAGGGTGGGCTTCTCTGAAGGATATTGGGTAAGCCAATCAGATCGAGATCTAATCAAATATGCATCGGCATCGGTGTGGGCGCCTCTGGACAGCATTTAAGAAGGATTTAACGATGTTGGCACATGACGCCATTCCACGCTGAATAGTAGCCACTCGGTTTGCCACAAATGTGTTGCAACGAAAGGGCTCTTCTCGAATCCACGCAAGAGCTACTGTAGAGTCAGAATTTCAGCAGGATTTAACGATGTTGGCACATGACGCCATTCTACGCTACTACTAAGGTCCTGAATAGTAGCCGCTCGGTTTGCCACAAATGTGTTGAAACGAAAGGCGTCTTCTCGAATACACGCAAGAGCTACTGTATAGTGAGACGAGCAATAAGTCGGTCCTTCAGACCACCAATAAGTCGGTCCTTTAAAGATTCCCATCTGCTTAACTTCGGATACAAGTTTGGCCAGCAGTAAGGCTCCACTTAACTCCAATTTTGGTATGGTTTGAGTCTTCAGAGGGGCTACGCGAGATTTGGAACACAGCATATGACTGGTCCGCCCTTGAATTTCCGATACTACATAAAGACATGCACCATACGCTTCTTGGCTAGCGTCGCAAAATCCGTGTAGCTCAACATTAGCTTCAGGACTCTAAACAAATCTCGGAAAAGAGAGAAATGGTATATTAAGAAATCCATTGCAGATTTCCTGCCAGGTCGTGTGCAGTTCCAAACGTAGGCTCTCATCCCATGAGAGTTGGTTTTTACAAAGGCGTTGCAAGAATATTTTTGCCTTCGTAATTACCAGTCCAAGCAGACCAAGAGGATCGTAGAATCGTGAAATGGTGAACAGGAGCGATCGTCTACAAGATTTGGAGTTGACTTTAAATGGAGACAGCGAGGAGGCTTCCCATACTAAGCCCAATGTTTTCGTGACATCGCTGCCGTCATCAAATTTAAAAACATTTTCCTTTTCGTGTTCTGCAAGCCCATTAAGCACTTCGGGATGACCCGAGCACCATTTTCTAAGTTTAAAATGACCTCGTGCTAGAAGACTAGTTTTCTGGGTCATTTTCTCCACTGCATCAGATACTGAATGACCTCCTGAGATAAAGTCATCCACATAAAATTCATTAGTTACAGCTGCCGCACCAATGGGAAAATCGTCAGTTTCATCCTTAGCCAATTCGTGCATTGCTCTCACGGATAGAAAGGCGGCTGCCTTGGTATTATATGTAACCGTGTCTAATTTATAAATTTCGATTGGATTTTGAGGAGAATCACGCCAAAGTATGCACTGATAGAAACTGTCTTCTTCGTTGACCCTTACACATCGGTATGGTTGTATGCTAGCAACTGCCATCAGAACATCATTGAGGGAGTATCCTGTTGAAGAGGCAGCAGATCCATCAAAGACTACTCGAAGTTTAGTCGTTGTGCTGTCTTCCTTCACTACACAGTGATGCGGCAAGAAATATTTACAGCGGCCTATTAAACCAGGAGTAACCACCGACATGTGCTTCAGATCCAAGTATTCCCTTATGAAGGCAGAGTACCTTTCCTTCAAATCAGGATGGCGAGTCAACTTTCTTTCCAGGTTTAAAAATCGCTTGTATGCTTGCGTGTATGATTCGCCCAACAGTTCCAGATTGTGCTTGAATGGCAAACGAACAAAGTACTCTCCAGAAGGCATACGAATACAGCCCTTTTTGAAATGGTCTTCAGACTCTTGTTCTTCCTTGCTTCTTGGTTGCACAGCCTTCTCACAACCTTCCAGTTCCCACAATTTTCTGGCCAACTCTTCCAGGCGATAGTCAATATGATCCACGTCCTTCTGCATAACCACAAGCGAATCACCTGAAGTTTGATGAGTTCCACCAGCTACAACCCAACCAAGACGAGTCTTCTGGAGAAGTGGTAGCTCAGGGCTGATTTTAATTTGGCCGACATAAAGAAGGTCATAAGCTGGCACCAAGTAAGAAATCCACTCGTTGAGCCTTGTTAAAAGACGGATCAGCCAATTCTATATTGGGAAGAACTTAACATCCCTTAATATCCACATCGATGTTGGGCTGACAGCCAGTAATGGTTGGCACTACCACAGCAGTGAAGGCGGCGGCAAACTGTGAGGTTCTCGATTTTAGAGACACATTTACAGATGAATTATTTGTGGCTACGGCTACGTCTTCAAGTCCTGAAATAAAGACCGAGGACTTGTTTTTTTTTTAATTGTAGTTGATGAGCAATATGCGCTGTGATAAGATTTAGCTGAGATCCTTAGTCAAGCAATGCTCTACAAGGCACGAACAAACCATCTCGATTGCGCACGAGGACAACAGCGGTAGCCAGGAGCACCACATCAGAGCAGGAATCTTGGGCATAAAGAGAAGTGGATGGATCAGCACATGCTCCATTCGAAGATGATGACGTTGGTGAGCCAGGTTGTAGCACTTCAAAATGAAGCAGCGAGTGATGCCTTGATCCACAAGAACGGCAATTCCCAGCACTGCAAAATTTGGTATGATGTCCTGGCTTCAAGCAATTATAGCAAAGTCCCAATTTTTTAACCTCCTTATGTCGAAGAGTAGGCGATAAGTTTAAAAATGTACCACATGAATATATTCCGTGAGTAGGTTCCTCACAAAAGGCGCAACTAGGACCTGAATTTACCTGAGTTGCAACGAAAGACCTTCTGGATTGGATAGTACCCTGATTCGATGGGCTAACACTGGTCTTATGCAAGCTCATGGCATGCTGAACGCTTTCCAGCTCTTGACACCGATTGTCCAAAAATATGTAGAAGTTGTCTGCAGACGGCAACGATTCCTTATAGTTCATTGCGGCATGCCTTTCCCAATTAGATTGCGTTTCAAAGTCGACTTTTTGCAATAAGGTAAAAATCACAATGGAATCCGCGATTTCGTTTGGACTGCCCAGCGACTCCAAGGCTCGTCTGTGAACGTTGAATTTATCGGCAAAGTCCCTCAGCTTCCCGGATGTTGAAGACTCCACTCTCTTCAAGCCAAGGATCTCCTTGATGTGTGCCTGAAAAACTAAACGCTTGTTATTAAACCTTTGCTCTAAAATTTGCAATGCAATTGTATAATTATCGCTGGAGAGGTCCAAAGCTCGAATCGCTTCCAACGCTGATCCTGACAACGCCGATCGCAAATATCTAAATTTTTCTATTTTGCTTAAACCGCATTCTTGGTCAATAATAGAGTTAAACATTGACCTAAACTCCGCATATTCGGAATATCCTCCAGAAAAGTTTGGTAGCTTGAGTTCAGGCAGTCGAACTCGGCAAGAGTATTCAGCAACACTGGGTCCAGTTGGATGATTCAAGGTTTCCTGGCAAAGTATAGAGGATGGCAAAATTTGTCGTCTCTTCAACTGGACTCTGAGGCGGGACTTTAGAGCGACAATTAAACAGTCGAAATTTTCTCGCAATTCACTTCCGATTTCGCTAAAATCCAGCTCCTCCAAAGCATCATGGGCCAAATTGAAAGATGCTTCCATGCGACCTATCAGCTCAAGTCGTACCAATATTTCCAGCTCTTCTGAAGCAGCAACTTTTGAGTGGCTAAATGAAAGATCCAATCGCTCAGCAGAAGCAAGAATTGACGCAGCCTTGCGTTTATAAAATTTTGCCTTCTGAGCTTCAGGCAATACAGGCACGGGTGAAATGGTATAGTCTAAAGTGTTTTCCATATTTTATAATTATTTGTTGCGCGCACTGTACGTCACAAAATCAATTGTCTTTACCGTTTATTTCACGTCACCAACTGTTCTTATGTGTTCACTGAACTTAACTGCTCATGCTTAAATATATAAATGCTTGTGTCTAAGCGTGTCTTTGTGTTAGTGCGGTTTAATTTTTATTTTTATTTTATTTCAATGTATATAAATTTATTAATTCGTGCGCGCGATGACCGAAAGAATATCTCGCCGGGGTCTCCAAATATTGAGCGCACTAAGAGTTTTTAATAATAAAGTTTTCAATAATAAAAGAGGCGAGAATTATTCACGTTATAAATTATTTATTAATGCTGAAGCTTGGCCGAATACCTTGCTTGCATGTACCAACGAACGAACCAAACTAAATGTGCTTATGCTGAAACTGGGCCGATTGCCTAGCTAGCAATATACTAAAGCGAGATCGAAACAAGATAAAAGCTCGTACAAGAGAACTTATGTGTAAGTTTAACCGAAAGTAAGCACAAAGAAGATGACAAAAGTAGGCAGTGCAATAACGCAATGATGCTGCTTAATAGTGTGTACATATTTGAACTAACTATAGTAGTTACAGTGTTTGGCGGGATTTTTAAATGCAAAAATATTTATGATAGATTTGTTGTGGCTGGCCCGAACACTGGTCTTCGGTGCTAATTTTGTATCGATTATGCTCAATTCGCAGATATTTTAGTAATTATTAATTATTACCATACTATAGATTAAAAAAAAACCCAACGTTATATTCGGGGTGCCGAAGATTACAGACTCTTTTCGCAGTTGTTTTTGTCGTAAATCACATGAACGGGTTTGGTCAGTTAATAGGCCGATTTCGATTTGTATGACAGCTATATTATATAGTAGTCCAATTTTTATAAAAAACGACCGACAGACAGATGGGCTTGGGTCTGATGATTTCAAACATTAGAACAAATTATATATACTTTGTTTTCTTTGAAGAGTCATAAAAACCGTTAATAAGCATGAATGTTACCACTACGTCTTTGTTTATTGATAGACAAATAGTCTTACCTTATTTCAGCGGTGTGCGGATTGAATCTCTGTATACATCTGCTACCCCTTACATCATAAAGTAAACAAGAATTATTTGTATGTCCAGAAACGAGAAGTCGACCTGTCGGGTCTACACAAACAGCAGTAACAGGACAAAATTTTAAAGTATTTTCGTTCCGTTCATGTTCAAGTACCTTCACAGAAACATTTACTCTTAGATCCCAAAAACGTATAGTTGCATCCTATGGTAAAAATTATATTTAAAATTATAGTAATATAAGACCTTAATTTTATTGCTAAAGTAGTTACCTGAGATCCAGATACAAACATAACATTGTCCCAACTATACAATGATAAAATATGCCCTGTATGGCCACTGAACATTTGAAATGGAAGACCAGTAGCACAATCCGTGATATAAATTCTGCAATCACCAGCTCCACCACTAACTAATAAATGGGATTTTGTAGATGAGTCATTAAGAAAACATATATCGCGTACGGTTCCATCATGCATTGTTAATTCTATTTCATGCCCGGCTAATTGATTGGTATCAGTGTTAAATTTCATATATTTAATGGTTTTATCATTTGATCCTGTGGCAATAAGTTCTCCATCTTTAGACCAACTCGTACAGTAAATTGATCCACGATGGTGCTTAGTACGTTTATATAATACAGCTGGAGCAAAGACTTCATGCCCATTTCTGGAAAAAAAGAAATTTTCAATTGTATATACATTTTTTAAATATCAATGTAACGTCTATGTATATTGCGGCTACCATGTTTGGCACAGCCTAATTCCCCACATAATAAATAGAGCCAAAGTAGAGGTCCTTCGAGGTCTACAAGGAACTGCAACACTAATTCGGCTGATTAACTCAGGAGAGGCGACCATGACGTTTATTAATTTATGTATAAAAATTTGGAACGTTAAGCTCGGACGAAGCCGAGTTTGAGGTATCCTGTACCTATAGAGGCCTAAATTGGTACTTTCTACCGATTTTTCCTAGGCTGCTATACCATATAGTTAAACCTAAAATTTTTTAAAATGTGTGAACAAGCCATTTTAAATGATTTCTTTGCTAAAACAGTTGTATTGGAGCTATAAGATATAGTCATCCGATTTTGATAGAATTTGGTATTATTGAAAACTTATACAAAAAACTTTCTTGTGCTTAATTTGGTGGTAATTTGTTTGTAAATGCTCCGTTTTCTAACAAAATTGTGGAATCGGATATTTTGTCCGATTAGTCCTATGGACGCCATAATTTCATTACATATTAGCAAAACTGCGGCGATGATTTTTGGGTCAACATGTCCTTCGCGTGTCCTATTAATTCTATAAACATAATTTCATAGCTCTAGCTTTTATAGTTTGCGAGATATTTGAGATTAAGCAATGAATGAATGCTTGCGGCTGATCAAAAAGAGGGGGAGTGCTGGGGGGCTAACATCACTTTTACAAATAACTTCTGTGTTTATAGTCCGATCTCATCTTGGTGTCAAACGAAAGGTATTTTTATTGCGCATATTAAGTTGGAACTAATAAATACGGTCAGCTTAAAGCTGCACAAAGTACAGCTCTCTGAAGTTATAAATTATTGTAGAGGGAGACGGGGAGCTCCGCCTAAACAAAAATTTACAGCCAACTTTTCAAGAGGTCAACATACTGACCAAATTTGGTTATCCTAGTTCTTTTATTCTTTGAGATATTTACGATTATTCAAATATTAACTAATGGCTTCCCTTGTGGGAGGAGGGTCGGATCAACATAAAAAATAAACTTCCCCTTTCCCATGTCTTATAGATTTTTCACACAACATTTCATTACTGTAGCTTTTGTAGTTTCTGAGATCCTTGCGTTTATACAGACGGAAACACGGGCAGACGGACAAGGCCCAATCGATTTCTCTATTTACCCTGATCATATTGTGGATAACTTTGGGGGGTCTACGACGTCTCCTTCTGAGTGTTACATACATGCACAGCTTTCCAGTATACTCTTTAGGGTACAGGGTATAAATAATTGCTGACCTATAAAATCTTTGGACCTATATCGTATAAGGAAAAAATTTTATAAACTTGATCTAACTTGCAGAATATGTGATTATTAGCAAAAACCGGAACTTCCTAGCCATTTTCTTTCTAGACAGACAGATCAATTAGATTGGATTGTTAGATCAATTTATCAAGTCACTCTGGCAGATTTGTTGGGTTCTTCCCTCATTTTGAAGACCACAGCGTATACGGAATGGTTGTTAGAGTAAATAGCGGCAAATTACTAGCTAAGACCATAAAAGGCTAAAATTTCTTGGTTCCTTCTCCTAACACAAGAATGAACTACGGCAATCATAATGAAGCCCAACATTAAGATCGGGCGTGGCCGATTTTGGGATACTCTGTACCTAGTAGACGAAATTTACCGTAATGTAATCACGCCATGAACAGGATCATTCGACTGTTTGCCAGTTAGGCAAGGGGAATTAAATTTCTGCCTGCAAAATTTGTTTTTTGTATATCTCATGTGAATATGGTCCGATTTTAGTGATGTTTAGTTGTCCTAGCTCTTATCGTTTCTATGACATAAGCATTCCCACGGAAGGACAGACAGACAGACGGACATGGCTATATCGATTTCTCTAGTCACCCTGATTAAATTGTGGGTAACTTAGGGAGTCTATGACATCTCCTTCTCTATGTTACATACATTTGCACAAACTTTGTAACCTTAGTAACCTTAACCTTAAGGGAAAGGATATAAAAATATTCAAATTTATACAATTCTAGCCATTGTCAGTTTGAATTTTAATTTATATCATATCACTGTAACGACAACCAAATTTTCAAGTATTTTTATTAATTAATTTTTATCTTTAGCACGAGTACAAAACGAATATCACGATTGTTTATTAGCGAGCCGTTTAGCGAATGCTCGGTTTCAATTGATGATCTGTAAATGTTCGCTTGTGATTAAAATTGTTGATAGGGTTAAGAAAGTTGATAGTACACTTAATAAAAGAAATATCCTCATTCTTCTAATCTTGCTATGCAAAGCTATGCAATTCCAGCTAGTGGTAGAGCGGAAGCTTTTTATACCCTGTACCTAAAAAGGTACAAGGGTATATTAAGTTTGTGCAAATGTATGTAACATAGAGAAGGAGACGTTGGAGACCCCCCAAAGTTACCCACAATATGATCAGGGTGCTAGAGAAATTGATATAGCCATGTCCGTCCGTCTGTCCGTCTGACCGTCTGTCCGCGTGAACGCCTAGATCTTAGAGACTATAAGAGCTAGGATAACCAAACTTGGGATTCGGACTCCTTATGTGTGTACGCTGGTCAAGTTTATTTTTTTTTTCTCCGCCCGCCCCCCCCTTCCACCCACTCATTTTTTCAAGGCCACATAATTTCTAAGCCTTTCGGATTTAAGTATTAGTTGCTTCTGAAAAGTTGTTAGAAATCTAAAAATCTTTCGATTGATGACTAAAATCAGACCATATTTACTCGAGATATACAAAAAACAAATTTTGAGGGTCAAGATTTTAATTCCCCTTGCGTACCCAGCAAACTGCCAAATGAGCAGTCCGATAGATGGCGTGCTTGCAATATTGTGAACAATATGTTTTTGGATTCAAAGGAATATTAAGACCAGAGGTTTTATGTGAATGCACGCGACCAAGGTTACCACCCGACTAGGGTTGCCACCTTTTCTTATTCAATTCCGTCTACTAGGTACAGGGTATCCCAAACTCGGCCGCGCCCGAGTTTAACATTCGGCTTCATTTTTATCTTCAGCTAGTAAATTATTTATTTGGAAAAAAATTGTAATAAATGCGTTTTTTTGATTTTTAGGTAAAAGCGGGTGTTATCAATCAAGGTACAATACTCTAAAAATAAATAAAAAGGGGGTAATCACATAAGGTAAGACAATTTTACTGCGATTGGGAGATGCAACAAGTTCTTAAATTCTATACAAATAAAGAACTTACTCATTTGTCTATGAAAATATAAAATTTTGTATAACATTTTAACCAGTTCACCTGTCACTCTCTCGGCTGACCCTGACACGGCATCCTAAACTCGGCTGCGCCCGAGCTTAACATTTACTTTCATTTTTTTAGGGTTTCCTCAATATAATTTATTGTTTATTACCTTATATGGGAGAGCTGCGGATACTGGCATATTCTGAAGGTTTTTGAATTTGATCCTACAGCATATAACATACCGTTGGGATGAAAATCCACACTGCGAATTGCCTGTGAATCGCATAATGTTGTAACGGCAACAAAATGAGTCTTCTCTGAATTATTCTATAATAAAAGGAGCATAGGTAATATATTATTTAGGTTTTAGTACTTTATATAAGAATTTACTAACATTTTTATACTCTTTTCGCAGAAAAAAGAGTATATTCATTTTTCTCTGATGTTTGTAACGCACAGAACCAAACATCGTGCACCCACAAAATTTACATCTAGAATACTTAGAATCACTAGAGGAGTCGATATAGCCATGTCCGTCTGTTTCTATGCGATTTACTTTGTCAGTTTAAAAGCTATTTTGCTGAAACTTGGTATATAGCCTTCTTTTTTACCTAGATAGTACACTTATTCGAACCGGCCGAATCGGACCACTACATCATATAGCTGTCATACGAACCTAAATTGATTTAAGAAATAACTCCCACATTTATTATCCGATCCTTTTCAAATTAGGCACGCGTATGTTTTATACAACGATAGATAATTGTATTAAATTTAACCTGGATCAGGTCACTATATCTTATAGCTGTCATACGAACCTAAATCGGTTTAGGGAATAACTCCCACATTTTTAGACTGATCTCTTCAAAACTCGGCAAACACGTTTTTTACATAATTATACGCGCTTGAGTTGAATTTTATAAAAATTGGACTACTATATATTATATAGCTGTTATACAAATCTAAATCGGTCCTATTAACTGACCAACCCTGTTCATGTGATTTACGACAGAAACAACTGCGAAAAGAGTCTGTAATCTTCGGTACCCCGAAGATAACGTTGGGTTTTTTTTTTTTTTTTGCTTTCCTTCTCAGATAATTCTGGTTTTGTATAATTTTACACTATTTGCAAGTATTGCAAATTTATATATGTAAAAATATTAACACATTTTAAGCCTGTTCAACTCATCTAGTCGTTTTAACACATGTACCTTGAAAAAACAGAAGACTTGTCACATTACAAAATAAATATTAATAAGCTTAAAATCCAGCATATTGCTTCACCGAGTTACTAAAATATAGACCAAGATTTGTTAACGCAGTACTCTTAAAATACAAATGTGATAAGGATTTTTATTTGTTTCGCAAGGTCATGGTCATTAATCGCATTAATCAAGTAAACAAACATATATTATTTGGTTGCTATCATCTCATAAATAGCGAAGTTGATACTGACTAAATTATAATACCTAACTTGATTAGTTTTCTTTGGAGTTTTCACCAATTTATTAAAAGAAAATTCCACATTAAAATCTAAGTATAATTATTATTATTATTTTTTTAGACATACCTCACTTAAATTTCTATTGGTTGTTTTTGAATACATTAAATATTTGTTAAGTTCAAAAATAATAATTTTAAAAATTAAATTTCACATTGAGGTTAATTTGACAAACTTTTAGCTGCAAACTATGTTCTCGTATTAAGCAGCTATGGTAATGTTCAATACGATTGTATAATTCTTTTTCTAACAGCAAGAGAGTCAAAATTAGTTGAATGTAAATCTTTACTATAATTTCATTATTTAAAAGACAATTTCTAATCCGAATTCTAATTGGTAGCTTAAAATAGTTCAAGACTTCATTTTAAAGCTTCTTGATAGTGTTATAGACTCTCCCATCAGATTACTAACCCCACCAATTAAAAACACTTAAAATAAGTTTCTGATTGTTAACACTACAACCGAAAAATATTCAAAAGACACGTTTCTTTATTCCTGCTAATAGAACTTAATGTTTTATATAATTTATTAGTTACTATTACGTAAAGTTTATTCTCTCAAACGAAATGGTATCCTTAACTATGTACTAGTAATCCATCGGTGGTAGAGTATCCTTCCTTACAGATCCTTATAGTCCCATATAAGCCGTTTCTTTTGGCGTAGTTTCTATAGTAATCATCTTAGGTTTCCTGGTGGTTCAATATTTTCATTTTCCGATGCACACAAATTCGTTGGATATTTGCAATATATAAGTGCGTTCTATTCGTTGTTCTGTGCTATTACAATTTGAATTGTATTTATTGTCATCGATTTCCTCTATCTTCGATACAGGGTCATGGCTATTTATACCCTGTACCTTAAGGGTAAGGGTATATTAAGATTGTGTAAATGTATGTAATATGGAGAAGGAGACGTCGTAGACCCCCTAAAGTTACCCATAATATGATCAGGGTAAATAGAAAAATCGATTGGGCCTTGTCCGTCCGTCTGTGTTAATGCCTATATCTTAGAGACTATAAGAGCTAGGATAACCAAACTTGGGATTCGGAATCCTTACGTGTGTACGCTGGTCAATTTTTATCTCTCCCCCTCCCCCCCTGCCACCTAAATCTAAAAATCTTTCGACTGATATCAAAGGCAAAAATCTAATCATATTTGCATGAAATATACAAAAAACAAAATATCAGAATCAAGATTTTAGTTCTCCTTGCCTAACTGGTAAACGGTCGAATAAACAGTCCGCTAGATGTCGTGCCTGCATTATTTTGAACAACATGTTCTTGGATTCAAAGGAATATTAAGACCAGGGTATCCCAAGCTCGGCCGCGCCCGAGTTTAACGTTCGCCTTCCTTTTATTTTCTATTAAGTTTTGGAATATGTTCTGAAATTCGTATATATCAAACTGGCTTATAATGTTCTGGTATGCCATTCTTTTTCTTCTTAAAGGTATACAAGTATATCTAAATGTATAATTTTTTTTCTCTTGTTTTATAATTATATTTTGATATTCTCTTTCATTTAAGTTCGGTATTTTAACAATGTAAAAATGTGGTTATTAGTTGTGTATTATTTCTTATAAGCAGCAGAACGGAGTTCCCTTTAGCTGGTTGTTTGTTTCTATCGTCAATAAGATTATTCATATTTTTTTACCTCTTCTTTATTAACAACTTATGATTTAATTGTTTTTTTCTAGCTAATCGTATCACGTGACTTTGTCCCACGGTCAGTAGGGCGACTGATCTATCGAGCTTAGTAAAATAAAAAAATGAAAAAGTAAAATAAATAAAGAACAGAGTTTCTCTATTTTTCGAGAGTTTTGTAATTGTTTGTAATGAATGAATGATTTGATTTAATACTTCCAAAGCTGTCTTGAGTTGCTAGAGTTCTATGACATGTATTATTTTGTCTCTTAAGTGTGTTAAGTGAGCTCACTGGATATTGTCAATTTGTGAATCTATATTTAATATTTTTAAATGGCTGGAATACAATGTATATCTTTTCTCATCACATCTTCCGGCTTATGAATGCCAAGGTTGTATAGTGTGTCTATGGTACGTGGGAAATGGTATGCGGTATTCGTAATCTGATGTATCTGCTTTGTAAATGAATCAATAGTTTTTAAAAAACGCTTAATATCAAATGCTTTCTCTTCGAATTGTAATGTAACGCACATAGAATGGGGGCTAAAAATCTGCCTGACGATTCTGTTTTCTATCCTTTGTCTTTTGATTTTTTTTTGCTGCGGCACCGCCTCAAAGTTCAATACCGTATTTCCATGCGGGCTAATATGGAAGGTTAATTTGCTTCCTTTAAAAAGCAGTCAAGCCATTTTTTTGGAATTTGAGCGGCATAGGCTTAACTGGTAATATGGGTTCTCCACTTAAGCTTTTTGACTAGTGTTAGACCTGGGTATTTGGTATTTGTGGAATAACAGTTTCATTAATAGACACGCGCTGAAGAAGTGTGCAGGTTGACAGAAGCAACACCCTTGTAAAGCTGGCCGCTGGCTTACTCTTTTTATTAAGTATTATTGTATCTAATCTCAATAAAATATACCTATAGGCGTTAAGTGCTAAGTGAACGGTGTTAATAAAAGTTGCGATGGCATTTCTAGAAACTGTGTCCATGTAGAAAATTGTGTCTATGCAATCATATCCAGGAGATTTGAATACAGATACATAGATTCACAGATCAAAGGTTTGAAAGCTACTTTTTAGCTGACATGCAAAAGCATTGGCTTTCTCTTAGCTGGACCGACACCATACCCCGGCAGTTGTTTTAAATGGTCCTACTCTCCTTATCCGTCTTTTCAGTGTTTGATAGCGCTCCAAAGATTGTGACCAGCACTTCCATTCTGGAATTCCTACAGTCCGTAAGTAGGAGGTTTTTTTTTTCTCGTATATTTATTATTTACGGAATCTTCTCCTTTTCTCAAGGAACTAACAATAATTTTTCAAATCCTTCTTTAATTCAATTAACAATTACTAATTAGTTATGTTTGTATTGAATCAGTGATCTAAAGTGATTAACCCTGGGCTGGTTGTTAGCTGCGGCGCAGTCGGCTGTGATTGCTTACTCTGCTTAGTTTTCGCGCACACGGATTGAGATGTTACGCTAGCTTTTCAACATGCTTTGTCTTTCTCTTAAATATAGTTTCGATTACGTGTTTTATACTCTCTGTAAATATTCTCATTCCGAAGGTACCGCGATGCTCCAGTCATTATTCTAAGGATCTTGGACTGAATGTATAGTCGCCTGAAATATTTACGTTACATCTTATTGCGAATACTTCATTGTAGAAACACGACTTTAGCAGCTTGTGAGTATATTGTGGAAACAAATTTAGTATTTTAAACATAAGTCCGTCAAGCCGTACTCGGTCGAACTCTTGCGCAACATCGAGAAATAAAGCTGTGCAATGCTCTCGATGTTCAAAAGCAGCGCGAGTTTCTGCTGTGATGTGATTAATCTGTTCGACAGTTCCATGATTTTCTCTGAAGCCATTGATTGATACGGTGGAAATGTATTGTTCTTTTTGAGATATGAATTGATTTTCATCAGCAATATTTTTCAAACATCTTTAAGAGACAAATTAGTAGACTCATAGGTCTGGTATACTTAGTGTGATCATTTCTTCCAGCGTTGAGGGAAGTATCCGATTTTGACTATTGCGTTGAAGAGAAGTTGCAGTTCAAATATCATATTTGGGGTTATCATGTCAAATCCAGGGGATTTTCGAGGATTAAGTTCTTTGATTGCGTTTGGTATTTCGTTCTGTCGAAATTCAATAGGTTTTCGAGGTGCTAGGTCGGCAGTTGTTGAGGATCGTAGAGTGAATGAGTTAATGGCAGGATTTGGCTAGAATTGGTATGTTTAGCATTTTGGAGGCTCACCACAATGGATGTTGTGTGCTAGTGGGAGAAAGTTGCTCGACGTATAATCGTTGTGCGTTAGCTTCCTCTCTGTTGAGCGCCTAGGTGAAACTGCATGTTGCTTTTTTAAGTCTAAACTTTGCGTTTGGTGATCTGCTGATCCGCCACTTCCTCCGCAGGTTTCTTTTGTTTGCAATAGCTGTTCAATTTCCGATTTGCCCGTGCTTACTGCGATTTAGTGTGCATTTCTATCGGTGTGTCGGCTTTTGCTACTACTAGAATTTCCTCGAGTATGTTTGATGTGTTGTCAATGTCCTTCTCTGAAATTAGAGCCGGTGATGGATCAATATGTGAGCATAAATGCTTCTTATATTTTGGCCACTTTCTTAGGTTGCTAGTGAGTGAATGAACCTTTAGAATTGGTGAGTGGTCAGACAATAAGTCGGGTAATGGATCAGCGGTGACCATGTTTCGCTGGATTCTTCTAGAGACTGTAAAGTCAATAAGATCTGGGATTTTTTTGGACCTGCTGGCCAGTATGTAGGCCTATGCAGAGGCACGTTATCGAGCTTATTATTTGATTATCGCATTGTTTATTTGCCTACCTTTCTGGCGGTATCAGTCGGGATCCCCAGTATGTGTGTTTGGCATTATAATCACCATAATTCCATAAATTGTTCTTCAGAGATCGAAAAGCGGGATGGGCGTTGAGTACTGATAGCTTATGGCGACGCGGTTCTCGTGGTTTTCCAACTTCTGTAAGTATCTTCTGCTGGTCTTCACGATTTCCTCTGCGACGGAAGTCATGTTGAGGTCTCTTTTTATTGTTGTATTGCTGACAGAGAAAGGGGAGTTCAGTAAGAACCGGACATGGGACATTCTGCTCTTTGTATCCTTTTGATATTCCTGGAAGAAGCAGAGCCCCATAATTCTACCCCGTATATCCATGCAGGCTTGATAATGGCTTTATACAGCAAAAGCTTGTGTCTTATGGGCAGCTTGCTACGTCGTTCCAGGAGCCAGGTCATCGCGCGGCATTTGTACCTCATGAGCTTCACTTTTCCCCTATATGGTCCTTCCACGTAAGTCTTTTGTCCAGGGTTATCCCCAGGGAATTGGCCTTCACGTTGAGCGGTATGTTTGTGCCGTTTATGTGGACTGGTGGACAGTTGCCTGGTCTGAGCGTAAACGTGACGTAGGTGAATTTGTCCGCGTTTATGGTGATGTTCCACCTTTTCAGCTCGTGTTGTAGCCCTTGCGCTGCCAAGGCTGGAGATGAGTCAGAGCACAGGAGCGCTGTGTCATCCGCATAAGTGTCATCCGCATAAGTGCATGTCAATATTCTATTGTCTTCTGATACAGCACAGGACCGAGTACACTGCATTGGGGTACTCCAGCTCTCACTACATGTTGGGGTGATTCGGAGTTACTGCTCCTCACGTAAAACCTCCTTTCTTCGACGTATGCCTTAAGGAACAAGTAGTATGGGGTGGGCAACTGCTGCTTCAGCTTGAATAGCAGTCCTAGGTGTCACACCCTTTCGAAAGCCTGCCTCACATCCAGGAACACTGCTGCACAGTATTGCCGATACTCGAGGGAGTCCAAGATCCTGCTGACCACCCGGTGGCATTGCTGGATGGCGCCATGCCCATGTCTGAAGCCGAATTGGTGGTCGGGGATGATTGTCCTCTACTCCAGTATGGGCAGCAGCCTCTTGAGGAACAGCTTTTCCAGGATTTTGGATAAGATGGCGAGCAGACTAATGGGCCTATATGAGCCTAGCTCGACTTCTGGCTTGCTCGGCTTGTGGGTGAGGCAGCTTGAGAGCAGCTGCGTCGATTTTGTCGTGACCAGGAGATTTGGTGACCTTCAAACATGACATCTCATCCAAAATCTCCTGACTACTTATGTCCGCGATAGACAGGTCCATCGGACAGGCTGCATCAACGAGCTGCGTCGTCACTTCGATGTCCTCATCATCACATAGGGCGAAAGTCTGGAAACTGGTTTCCAGGTGTTCAGCAAACGCATCCGCTTTCTCCTGGCTCGACCGGCACCAAACACCTGCAGCTGTTTTGGCGGGTGGCACCCTCCTCACAGACCTCTTCAGATATTTGGTGGCGTTCCAGATGTTATGCTCAACATTGCCCGGTTCCAATTCTGCCAGGTACTCCTCAAGCGCTTTGCTACTCGAGTCGTGGAGCATCTGCTTGAGCTGCTTACAGGCTCTATTGTAAGCCCTCTTATCCGACGGAGACCTGCCGGACTGCCAGACCCTCCTCAACCACCTCTTTTCAGGTACAATCGACGCCAGCTCAGTCGGCCATAGATGGTTGCCCCTGTGGGCCACTTGGAATCTCGCACTGTTGGTAAGAGTTTCTGAGCTGCGATTACAGCTCGGGTTGGCTAACTTGTCAACGCGGCGGTAGATATGCTGACGCGATACATATTTTGCCCGAATGTGTCAGCAGCTGAATCCTGGCGCATTGCATCCAGTCCAGCTGCACCGGCTCCATCTCCTCGTATAGTAACCCACTCCTCATGGTTACTGTGGCTCTACCTCTGATCCATTGCCATTGCCTTCGCCTTTGCCTTGGAGGCAGCCCTCTTCTTGGCCTCAATATAAACACGGCAGCCTTTGTAAGACGCAGTGTGTGCCTCCCCACAGTTAATACATGTGACAGGAGCGTCCTTGGGCTTAGTGCACTCGATAGAGGCATCCCCTTGGCCGCACTTTATACAGGTGTACTCTAATCTGCAGTACCGCTTGGTGTGCCGGAAAGCCTGGCAGCGGTAGCACTGCTCCAGGTCGTTGAATTTTCTGGGTTCCTCAATGGAGACCACGGCGTGACAGAGCCTGTCCTGCTTGTTGGTGCTTGCAGGCTCCAAGTTAATGAAGAACATAGCCATCGGGTTTTATGTGTCCGAGCCCCTTCAGTTCTTCAGTGATGTATCCGACTGGCGTTGACGAACGAAGCCCGTTGATAACCACCCGGAAAGCTCGGTTTTCCTTGAGCTGGAAAGTTCTGAAGGCCATTTGGTTTTTGTCCATATGGTCAACTATTTTCCGGTACGTCGAGCTGTCTTTCGGCATAATTCTTACGCTACCTCCTCCGGTAGCCTTATAGGCGAAGCTACCTGGCTCAGTGACTTCTCCAAGGTCAGCTAGCATGTCTGCAATGCTGTGCACCCCAGGGACAATGATTGGAGGGGGTTTGGGTGCAGCTCTCTCCACTTGCTTAGTTGATTCCTTGGCAGCTACGTCCTCTTCGATAGGCAATGCAGCAAGTCGATTGGTGTTAGGCGACAGTTCTTCAGCAGCGTTGACCCCATCGACTTTGGCCAGTTTAGATGTCTTTTTCTTATGAGGAACGGTGAACCGTCTTATCACACCGGCTTTCAGGGATTCGTTGTCCGTATCATTTCCGTTTTCATTTGCACTGGAGCTGGAGCTGCCAATGGCGAAGTCTTTTTCTTATTATTTTTAAGTACTTTGGGTACTTTGGGGTTCAAAGTAGTTACGTTAGGTGGCTCCTTGCGCTTGGCCACAACTTTTCTAGGCACACGCTTTGCCAACAACTCTTCTTGTAAGTTTCCAGAACCACATTTTCCACTTCCATTTCATCGGCGTTTTTGCCCATGGAAGAGCACGTGTCGTTTAGTTTGACCGGAATGTATACCGTAGCAGTCGTTGCTTAGAAACAGTGGTCGTGTCAGCACCCGATGGGGCAAGTAGGTTTGAGAACCTTCGAGTTGACGTTACCGTTATTCTGTCGTTTTTAAAATCCAGTCAAAACGTTCGGCGTGTAGATGAGAACTACAGCAGTAGTCTTGAATTCGTCCACTGGCATGTCTGCGCACACTGACGTCTCAGATAGGAGCATTACATCGATATTTCTGTCATGCTATCATTCTGTTTTCGCATGAGGTCTTGCATTGTGGTTTGCATAAACATCATGAAGTCTCTTATACTCTGCTGTAAAAACAGCAATACTGAAATCAATACTTCCCGAGCTTAGTTGCTGCTGCATCTGCATGTTTGGCTCAGTGTATTCCTCATATGGGAGGTTGTAGGGAGTTCTTAGCGGTAAATCCGAAGCGTTTAGTCCAGTTTTGAGTGCCTTTGCAAATAAGATTCCTTGGGTGGTTCTTGGGTGGTTCGTTCAGTGTCTGTGGAATGCTCTGGGTTGTTTCGCTTTTGCGGTTCTTTCAGTGACCCCCAGGTGTAGCAGGTATTGCAGCTATAAGATTGGATATATTTAATTTTTCTTTAAAAATTTGCTTTCCGGTTCGAGCTCGATTTTGAACAGTGGTTGACGGATATTGTTATTATTTATTTATTTATTATAATTATGACCGTTTTAGCATTAAAGTTTGGTTCAATGTCTTTCAGTACTACTTGTAAACCTTTGCAACAATTCAGTTAGTAGGTGTAGTAGTTTTTACCTGCTTTGTCCAGGTATTTGATTACTAAACGGTGATCCGACTGTTTGAATTTTGATCTTTATTTCTTGGATTTTTACCTTTTTTACAGATTTAATTTGGTATTTATTGTCTCCAATGATGGCAATTAGTTTGTTAACAAGAGTATTAGAACTCTGTTCTCGGATGAATATTTTCGGGGGCTTGACTTTCTTCGGCCCCTACCGTTTGTATGTGCTATTTGGTTTCAGAATCAGATAAAATAGCAAAACGGTTGGAGTTTTGGCAAGTGTCATTAACGTGATTTATTTTTGATTGGTTACCCGCCTTTGTGTTAAGCGGACTTAGTTTTCGCTTAATTTGTATGTAGCGATCAATGCCGGTCTGCACGGCTCTCTCAACGCTACCACAATTATAACAGAAATTTTGTTTTCAAATTTGGTAGCCTTGATAAGATTTCCATATATCCTTTCGTGTTATCTAAGTTCATCGCTCATCAATAAGCCTTTTATTTAATTTGTAATCGCACTGACAGGCATCTCGAAATAAATCCCGGATACACCCCCAAAAATGTGGATCCATGTTATCTTACATTTATTTCGCAGAGACTAGTATCTTTTAAATCGGTTTTAGGAATAAATCACACATTTATTAACCGATATTAATAAAAAAAAATCCCAATGTTATCTTCGGGATGCCGAAGATTACAGACTCTTTTCGAAGTTGTTTCTGCCGAAAATCACATGAACGGGGTTGGTCAGTTAATAGGGCCGATTTCGATATGTATGACAGCTATATGATATAGTAGTCCGATTTTAATAAAATTTAGCACAAACGCGTTTATTTGTGTAGAAAACGTGTTAGCCGAGTTTTGAAAAGATCAGTCAATAAATGTGCGAGTTATTCCCTAAACCGATTTAGGTTCGTATGTCAGCTATATGATATAGTAGTCCGATCCTTACAAAATTTGGTATTCATATTAATTGCTATAAAAAACATATGCGTGCTTAATTTGAACAGGATCGGTTAATAATAAATGTGGGAGTTATTGCCTAAACCGATTTAGGTTCGTATGACAGCTATAAGATATAGTCATCCGATCAGGGCAAAATTTGGTACAATAATCTATTGATATATAAAACATACGCATGCCAAATTTGAAAAGAATCGGATAATAAATGTGGAAGTTATTGCCTAAACCGATTTAGGTTCGTATGACAGCTATATGATATAGTGCTCCGATCCGACCGGTTCAAACTAGTGTACTACCTAGGTAAAAAAGGAGGCTAAATACCAAGTTTCAGCAAAATAGCTTTCAAGACGACGGAGTAAATCGCATAGAAACAGACGGACAGACGGCAATTTGGCATGCGTGTTTTTTATATAACGATAGATAATTGTGCCAAATTTCGCCTGGATCGGATCACTATATCTTATAGCTGTCATACGAACCTAAATCGGTTTAGCGAATAACTCACACATTTATTATCCGATCCTGTTGAAATTTAATATGCATATGTTTTTTATAGCAATTAATATATGTACCAAATTTTGTAAGGATCGGACGACTATATCATATAGCTGCCATACGAACCTAAATCGGTCTAGGGAATAACTCGCACATTTATTGACTGATCTTTTCAAAACTCGTCTAACACGTTTTCTACATAAATATACGCGTTTGTACTCAATTTTATTAAAATCGGACTACTATATCATATAGCTGTCATACAAATCGAAATCGGCCCTATTAACTGACCAACCCTGTTCATGTGATTTACGGCAGAAACAACTTCGAAAAGAGTCTGTAATCTTCGGCACCCCGAAGATAACGTTGGGATTTTTTTATTTATTTTCTGTTTTCTGAAATAAAAAGCGCAGAAGCCCAATAGAAACTATATTATAGATCTGTCCAATTTTGTTTAAACTTTGCACAACTGCTTGGTACTCTAAGATTAATCTTAATACTTAATTTCAATAAAATAACTTAAAAAACAAAGAAATTACGACGTTCTAACGATTTTCGCACTTTCGATCGGCCCTATGAGAACTATATCATATAGTAGTCCGATCATATTGAAACTTCGCATCCTTATTAGGAACATATAAGAACTTATAACTGTCAATTTTTAGCAATATAATAGTAAGCAAAAACTAGAGGACTTTGCCCCCTGATTGGTCACTTCGCTCGCAATCCAACCCCCTGTGGGAATGGGGAGGCGGCGGCGGCGATGATTTTCGGGTCAACATAAAAAATTAACTTGCTCTTTTGCGTGTCCTATTAATTCTATACACAAAATTTCATTGCTCTAGCTTTTATAGTTCTCGAGATATTTGAGATTAGGCAATGAATGAATGCTTCCGACTGATCAAAAAGTGGTGGTGGAGGCGGGGTGGGGGTGCTATCATTACTTTCACTAATAATTTCTGTGTTTATAGTCCGATTTTACTTGGTGTCAAACGAAAGGTACTTTTTTGCGCATATTTAGTTGGAGCTAATAAATACTTTCAGTTTAAAGCTTAAAAAGTACAGCGCTCTGAAGTTACAATTTATTATAAAAGGGGGTGGGGTCAACATACATAAAATTTGGTTATCCTAGTTCTTTTAGTTTTTGAGATATTTACGATTATTCAAATATTAAATAATGGCTCCCCTGTGGGGAGGGGAGGTCGGATCAACATAAAGAAATAATCTTGCCCTTTCCCACGTCCTATAGATTCTTCACACAAAATTTCATAACTCTAGCTTTTGTAGTTTCTGAGATTCTTTCGTTCATACAGACGGACAGACGGACATGGCCCAATCGATTTCTCTATTCACCCTGATCATATTGTGGGTAACTTTGGGGGGGTCTACGACGTCTCCTTCTGGGTGTTACATACATGCACAGCTTTCCAGTATACCCTTTCCCTTCGTGTACAGGGTATAAATATAAACCTTTTACTTTCTTAGAGATAATTTTGTTTGTATGCTTTTTATTCTAAACCTAAATCAGATATCGAAAAAATGTAATAAGCTTAATCTCGTTTGCAGTACAAATGATTAATAGCATCACACCGGAACTTTCTAGACCGTAAAATCTCTGAGAACTAGGTGTTCATACAGAAGGGCAGAGAGACAGACGGACATGGTTAGATAGGATAGGTAACTTTGGGCCGTCTCTGTCGTCTCCTTCTCTATATTACATACATCTCACCATCTTACTATACCCTAACTGCAGTAAGTGCCAGAGAAATTGAAAAGCTTGGGCTCAATTATAGGTCAAACACATCTCCAAGCTTGTTTCTTGATCTATCGTCTTAAAGAACATAATGGTAACACAAAATGTACCGGCGTTACCTTAGAGACTCAGAGGATGTCAGCTGTGATTCCAATGTGAATAATCCTTGATGAGTGCAGAATACTGAGATTTTAACTCAGGAAGAATTGCCAAGTAAATCCAAATTTTCTTTTAAAAGCAACCGAGCAAAATCGATTCCCAAAGGTAAGAGACTAAATGCTTCTTTAACGTGAAATTCGTAATTCCTCCTTTGTGAAACTGACAGCAACTTCATTTTCAAAAGTTTCGCGTTATTCTCGAAAACTTGCGATCTTAGGCATGCGATTTGATCATGTTGAATTAGTTTCGATTAAATTTCATTTGATACTCAAATCATTAAATGAACATGAGAATCATTGCCCAAAGTGCTGGGCATTAAACGAATGATAACAGCAGTGGCCAGAAGCACAAAAACAGTATTTAAATGCTAGGAAACAAGAGACGTGGGTGTGGAAAATATTTATGCAGCTGCTAAGAAGTTAAAATTAATTAGTGCTGACAATCAAGATAAAAGAAAGTTTTATAATTGAGAGCACTTGCTCTGACTTGCACTTGCAGTGGCTTTCCTGGAATCATCCTCTCCAACCAACATGCCTAACTCAGGTTATACAATTTTTGCAGTAACATTTGGAGAAATAACAAATCTCTTCTGAGCTTCATAGAGCTCAGAATATACGCATATTTGTATTGAGTCCATAGGAAAATTAGAAAAGTCTTACTGACAATGAAGCATACACTCTTTTTGGCTCCAGAATTAAAGGTATGCGTGCCTGGAAAATTAGGAGTTTATTATTAAAGCGTTTGTCTAGCAAATTTAGCGCAACAGCATAGTTGGCTCTGGAAATATCTATTGCTTGGTTTGTGTCTAATACCGCATTGTGCACAACTTTATACGATTCCTATATTAATTTAGTCAGTTTTTACAATATCGCCGTTGAGAAAATATTGAGTCTTTAAAAAAGATTTCTGTTTTCGGGTACTACATATCCGTTAATCGGAACATAGACAAGGACTATGGAAATGAGTTGCGAATGAAAGATATAAAGAGGGGACAAAAGCAGAGAGGCATAGACATTTCCCTTTCCCTTCGGGTACAGGGTATACTGGAAAGCCGTGCATGTATGTAACACCGAGAAGGAGACGTCGTAGACCTCCCAAAGTTACCCACAATAGGATCAGGGTGACAGAAAAATCGATTGGGCCATGTCCGTCTGTCTGTCCGTCTGTATGAACGCAAAGATCCCAGAAACTACAAAATCTAGAAACATGAAATTTTGTGTGAAGAATCTATAGGACGGGGGAAAGGGTAAGTTTATTTTTTATGTTGATCTGACCCTCTCTCCCAAGAGGGGAGCCATTAGTTAATATTTGAATAATCGTAAATGTCTCAAAAACTAAAAGAGCTAGGATAACCAAATTTGGTCAGTATGTTGACCTCTTGGAAAGGAAGACTTTGCTGGAAAATTTTTTCAGCGGTGCTCCCCACCCCCTCTACAATAAATTATAGCTTCGGAACGCTGTACTTTTTGGATCTTTAAGCTGAAAGTATTTATTAGCTCCAACTAAATATGCGCAAAAAAGTACCTTTCGTTTGACACCAATCGGACTATAAACACAGAAGTTATTAGTAAAGGTAATGATAGCCCCCCCCCCCCACACACACCTACCTTTCTTGATCAATCGCAAGCATTCATTCATTGCTTAATCTCAAATATCTCGAGAACTATAAAAGCTAGAGAAATGAAATTTTGTGTATAGAATCAATAGGACACGCGAAAGAGCAATTTTTTTATGTTAATCCGAAAATCTTCGCCGCCCCCCATCCAGAAAAAAAAAATAGATCTGCAAAATTTGCAAAAATGTAAAAAAAATTTACAGGCTTCAGCGGTACAGGCTATTTTAATTTCGGGAAAGCCCGAATTTAGTCCAAGGGTTGAAAAGTACTACAGAAAAACTGATCTCATCCCGTTCACAAATTTCCACGCACCCCACTGTGGGTTGGATTGAGAGCGAAGCGAGGCTTCAGCGGTACAGCGTATTTTAACTTCGGAAAAGACCGAATTTAGTCCAGGGATAGAAAAGTATTACAGAAAAACTAATCGCATCCCGTCCACAAATTTTCACGCACTCCACAGGGGGTTGGATTGCGAGGGAATGCGAGTGAAGCCCCCTAGTTTCAACATTTGTGTATTTATTATTTTGCAACAAATTTAAAGCTGAGCTGACTAAAACTACGAATCTTGAATACTAGCTTTTACCCGTTAAAAAGGAGAATAGTAGGTGGAACTTAAAAAGAACCCGCCCTTGAAACTATTAGCTCTTACCGTTTGGATTGTAGCGTTAGTCAGTCCGTCATATATATATATAAGTTAAGGCACGATACTCTACAACTACCAACTATGTTGCCAACCAAAACCATTCGCACTACTCTTCCCCCTCTGCCAGCAACATATAAACATAAAATCGCTTGAGTCGCCGACCCACTTAAATCAAGCCGTCATAAACAAAACACCAAACCACTTGAGTCGCCGATCCACTTCAATCACGCCGTCATAAACAAAAGACCAGCACCAACAAAATAGCCACAATATAATGAGCCAGCACAGCAATGTGAAATATGAGCCGAAAGTCTTCCGGCCCAATTTCTGTTTGCTGACTCCACGGCACTTCAAGTGGACTAATTACGCAGCGAGCTCTGCTTTTTCTGGAATCGCTGGATCAGCGCTTCCAGCTCCAGTTAGAGACTTCGGTTGGCCCTTGGTCAACTAGATTAAAACATTCTTATTCCAAACCTTGTCTTGAATAGAACTAAGAACTCTCTAATAAAATATCTTGTAACGAATTCCAACTTAAACTGTTTGCGCTTTACTTTGGGAATGGATCGCAAGGATAATTCCCCACAGGAAAACTCTTCGAGGAGAACTCTTCAGGTATAATCCTTCACCGCTGGACATGACAACCGCCCCGTTCAGGTAATGTAACCGAGGGCGGCCCAGCACCCAAAGGCAAATCCAAAATGGATTGCCTTAACTTATATAAGTTAACACAACCGCCCAGCAACCAAGAACTTGCCAAGCTGACCATGCATAGCTGGCATGATAACAACGCAAGGTCAGCGCCTTCTACAAACACTACATGGTAACAAGTGCGGTAACCCGAGCCGACCATCCGGTAGCTGGCAATGCTCCGCAAAACAAATTCCCTCCCAGCGGAGCACACGAGGCGCCGAGTCAGCGATATTAGGGCACAGAGGTAGTTTTGAATATAAGTAAATTTGTACTTTAGTTTTAGTTGAAATTTGGAATTAAAGCGGCTCAGTCCCAAGCTCACAATATTTCTTATTATTTAAATAAAAGCCACTTTCGGCTTACTGGCACCCAAAGCGCTCGTAAGACCCTCGCACTGTTAAAGCAAACTAACGTAATCGTAAGACCCTCGATACGTTAAGTCGCAAAATCTTATAAAATAGATATAAAATAAAACGTAAAACCCTCGATCCGTTAATTCAAATTTTTTTTTTAAGCAACACCGTACTCGACCCCCCCTCGATACGTGAATCTAACCGACTAGGAAGAGCATCAGCAGTAGCGGCAAAAAAAATTAAATTAATCTCATTCGGTAAAAAACATGTAAGTAGAGTGTTCATTGATATCTATCACAAGCGATTAAAAATTACCAAAATAAATTAAAAGTTACAAAACACACTTTTATAAAAATACCAATTCGAAAAATTTTTAATTGAAATTCTATTTGTATGTGTTGACCAAGATCATATATCAGGTCGAATTCAGAAATAATTATATAATTATAAAAGAAAAACGAACAAAGGTTTTTGTTCTTTGTGTTAATAAGACAAATGAATAATGTTGATAGTGAGTAAGAATAATTACTAGACAGTTTGAGAAAACACAGAATTGCAAGAAAACCATAAATACAGTGCAACTCCGAAAATTATTCCAAAATGGCATTGACTAGTGAACAAAAGCTATTGTAATAGGTTCAGTGTCAAGCGCACTCGCCGCACAGGAACAAAGTTTTAATCAAAAACTACAAGATATTAAAAAAAGCTTTGGCAGCTTGAATATCCCCACACATGAGGTAGACACTTATAAAGATGCACAAAATCAGACAGGGCCTGGTGTGCGCCGAAACATTAGATATTATGAAGTTTCTACCGGACTTTGAAGGTAAAAATGAGACATACGTCTCATGGAGAAAAGCGGCACACATGGCATACAAAGTGTATGAGACATACGAGGGTAGTTCAAAACATTATTAAGCTTTAGGCATAATGAAGAACAAAATAAAAGGTTCAGACGATATGATTCTTTCGTCTTTTGACACCCCTCTCAATTTTAAACCGGCTGGATTTTACATACGCGGACAAACGCCCCGTGTATTTGATAGAACAAGAAATGTTAACGGTCCGACAGGGAAATTCGACTCTCCTACAATACTATGACAAAGTAGATAAAAAACTTACTCTGCTAATAAACAAGATAATCAAAACCTACGTCAGTACTGTGGCTGCTCCACTGAACGAAAAATACAGAGCAGACGCGCTACGTGTATTTATTTCCGGAACCAGAAAATTATTAAGCGGTGTTCTCTTTTCCGCAAGACCTTCTGATCTAAATTCTGCCTTAGCATTGGCACAAGAAGTAGAAGCAAACCATGAACGATATATGTTCGCAAGTATTTATGCCTGAGGAAAAATTTAAAAATCCGAGCAAAGACTGCAGGGCAGGCAAAGAAACTTTGCATCAGATAGTAGATCTGATTACGAAGGCAAGAATCCCCATTAAAATAAAAGACAGGTACAGCCCAAACAAGATAACGTTGAGCCAATGGACGTTGACAACTCATCACGCTTTAGACAAGCTACACTATACCAACAAGGCGGTCGGCCTTATAGACAAACTCAGAAAAATAGCATACGTACAGACCGCAATTTTACAACTTAAAAATTTCTACCGACGAGTAAAACCAATATATTGTGACAATGAGCCATCTATCAAGTCCGAAGCAATCAAATCACTTTTAAGTAACCGATTTGGTTTGGAAATTGTAAATGCACACCACTTCATAGCACTTCAAACGGACAGGTGGAGACATTTCATAGTACCCTAGTAGAGATCGTTCGATATCTGAAGATGGAAAGAAACATCAGACATAGTCGAAATTATACTTCACGCAAACAACAAATACAACAAAACCATTCACTCAGTCACAAATAAACGACCATTTGACATAATTCATTCATCGACCTCAGACCTTAACTCAGAATTTAGAAATAAAGTCCTCAATGCACAAAACATCCAGTTAGAAAGGCTAAACAAGTCAAGACAAGACAAAATTTTCCTAGTCGGAGATAAGGTCCTTGTAAAATCAAATAAGAGGTTAGGAAATAAGCTATCAACCTTGTACACCGAAGTAAGGGTAGAAGCAGACTTGGCGACCACAGTCTTAAAAGGGAGTGTGGTCCTAAGATAATTAAATTAAATTTTTCTTTCTCTGTTTAATACATTAGGATGTGTGCAATACTATTTCTCGATATACAGGTAACAGCTTAAATAACGGATTATACCAGCTCGAAGTATATACCGATCATTAATGGGGACGTGACTATTTGGAAAGATTATCAATACCTAAAACACTCAACTAATCTAACCGTGTATTCAGCAATAGCAAAGGAAACAGAAGAATTCAGAAACCATTTTCCGCGGTCACACATGAGACAGATATTAGACTCGGATTTACAACACATAAAGTCTCTCATGGAAACAGTAAATATTCACCATAGACATGCTAGAAGTATTAATTTGTTAGGCACTTGCAATGAAATGGTAGTAGTACAACGATGGAAGCTCTTGATGCAAGGAGAAGTCTCCGAACAAACTTCGGAGAATCCACCGTTGTTGCCGACATACCTCGGGTTACAACAACACTCCTGAGGGGCCAATCCAGAACATCCAGGTATTGGATAACCTGGAGCTGGAACCGATCCTACACCCAAACGGCGGAACTCTACTGGGTGCCTATAGCTCAGTTCGGCGTGGTAGGGCTGGCTTGTTTGGGTGTATTCTACGCGACCAAGTACAAACAAAATTTTATAAGAGTTCCTTTAAGGAACCCTGAAGGGGTCGAAAGGGGGACAAAGAACAAAGTAAGGAGAAATAAATAAATAGACAACGGCATTTCTAAAAAAAACGTGATATTTGGTCCTGGAAGACACTCGGGGAATGTCAAGGGGATCTATGGTTTTGCGGGATCCCTCTCTGCGCTCTGTACCCTCCCAAACCAATTGGATTTTCGGCACCCAAAAAAAAAAGTACGAAAATCCCCAGACATACATTTTTTACATAAAATACCCTACCAGCCCATCCGAAAAAAAATTTGACCAATTAGCACTTTATAATTTTATTTCTTTTCATAACATACTGAAACTTCATTTTTTTGTAACCTAATCTGCACAAACAATTCAAAACAATTCTATTTTTAAAGCAATACAACTTTTTCTATCTTCTAAGTAGACGAACTAAATCTACACAATACACAGCCAAGAATAATCTGGGTATAAAAAGCCCGCGATGACCAATTAGCAAAATGCCTTGGTTTTCATCCGCTGAGTTCTGCCTAAGCTTTCCGTTCCAGAAACTCTCTGACTGGCTCCCACTAACTCCTTTCACTGACTGCCAATACCTCTGCTCTGAGACTTTCGGGTACCCAAAGTCTCCAAGAAAGTTTCTTTTGCCCACTATCACCACAAGCATGTTCGGTACGCATATACACATACTGATCACATACTTTAATGTCGGGAAATTTGTCTGCATTTTGGCTAATGTCGTTTTTCAACCGGACAGACTCTAGCTCAGAAAAAGCACTCGAGTTTAAATCCACAATAGGGGACAAGATCTGGAACCTGGATCTTATAAGTTGGTTGTTGGAAATTGATCTGCTGTTGCCGAGAGAATTCGTCCTTCCACTTCTGCAGTAGTGCATCGTCCTGTCACTGCTCGCTTAGCCAGATCATTAGCCAACCGTGGTCCAGCCCCAACTAGAAGAAAAGATCGTCCAGACCGTGATCCTCAAACAAACAGTACCCCTGATTATTCGGCAATTCAAGCCATGATTGAGCAAACAGTGTCTCGAGTACTTGCTAACTTGCACGTAAGACCCCCTGTTAGTCGTGCTGTGGAGGCAGCTCCTCGGCCAGTTTCAAACGCAGAATCGTCACCTTCTTACGTCCTTCCATTCAACTAAAGTTGCGGACATTATGCAGAAATGGAATGTCACATTTAAAAGGGATGTCGAAGGACTCAGTGTTAAAGAATTTCTCTACCGAGTTAAAGCCCTGACCGACGAAACCTTGGATAGCGACTTCACAGACCTGTGTAAAAACATGCACAGGAAAAGCACGTGATTGGTATTGGCGTTACCACAAAAAGGTAAGCCATATCAAAGGACAGATTTTTGTGCTGCATAGACATAAACTGCTATACGAGTCCATACATTCTGTGGGTCATCTGCGTCGGTTGGTTCAAATGAACGAGAGCCCGATTGGAGAATTTCGTGGTGGCATAGACGGGTCGTCCAAGCCAAAACCCGCAGCCGATAGACATCGTGTGTATGCGTTAGAGGACACTGATTATGTTTCGAATTTTAGTCCTGATGTGGATTGCACAAGTGATATTGCTCTCATTCGTCAAGCCGGACCCAACGTAAAATTTTGGAACTCTGATGGTCTAGGTCATTATTGGGATCATTCCTTAAACAATCGCCGTATCTTTTGCTACGGCTGCGGAGCTCCTAATGTGTATAAGCCGCAGTGTCAACAGTGTGCGCGTCGTATCTCGGAAAACCGGTAGAGGGGTGCAACCAACAACAGCCGGTTGCCCCCGAAGCAACAGTAAAGTTTATGAAGCCGAAAACCAGTAGTACCTCAGTAAGTGAGTCGTCCGCTGTAAAAATCCTAAAACGTAAGCCCAAGGAGGGTACCACTGTTTCCATCCGTCATACCAATAGATTGTATGAGGAAAGGCTCAAAAATTACGTCGAAGTGCGTAATAGAATTTTTAATACCGGTTCTCCCGAACCGAAACCCAACTCGTCGAGAGTACAAACGTATTTTTGTAATTTACAAAATAAACATAAGTTGCTAGTGTCATAAAATTTTGGTACTCATTCTGATTTCCGTAGTTATGCCAATGTTTCGTTTCTGCATTATAAAGAAGAAGGTTTGCTTGATTCAGGTGCTAATGTGAGTTGTGTCGGATCGACCCTTGCAGGTCAAGACTTTTTTTAATGTCCCGAATCTAAGCCAATCCGTTCTATTGCCAGCACAGCTGATAATGCCTCGCAAGAAGTCATTGAAGTGTTAACCGTCCCTATGACTTACAAAAATCAAACAAAAGTTGTCCAGTTTATATTATTCCGTCAATAAAACCAAGAGTTCTGGTGAACTTTTGCGCTAGCCCCAAATATTATTGCTAGTTTGGAAATGCCTCTGGTAGTTCAGAATCCTATCCTTTATCCATTGATCAACAACGTCAACAAGAAGTTGTAAAACAACTTTTTCCTAACTGTCTAGAGGGACAAGGCCGAATTAGGTTGATTCAACATCATATCGATATTGGTGAAGCTAGTCCTGTCAAACAGAGATATTATCCAGTCAGTCCAGCCGTTGAGAAATTGGACCTGGATGTTCTGGATTAGCCCCTCAGGAGTGTTGTTGTCGGCCGAGGTATGTCGGCAACAACTGTGGATTCTCCGAAGTTGCTTCGGAGTCTTCTCCTTGCATCAAGGAGCTTCCATCGTTGTACTACTATCAATTCATTACATTTGAAGACAAGGTAAATGTCAACGGATCCGTATTCCGAAACCTAAAGAACTACGTAAAAGAACATCCAGCGCCAGCTGCATCAACGCTTCTTAACATTACAAGCCACCAAGAAATACTGAGCTTGCCATACTTGCATAGCCAATCTTTGGGAATTAATAATTTGCATGCAGGCGAAAAGTGAGCAGATTGGAGCCAATTATGCATTTGTATATTTTGGTTTTCTTTATTAGATTGTGTGGAGCTTGGCTATATAACAGATCTTTGGGAATTAATAATATGCGTGTGGGCAAAAAATAAAGTGCAGAGGAAAAAGTCATTTGTGCATTCTAATTGAATTTGGGTGTTTAATGTAATTGGACACTGCACCAGTTGGATATTGATTATGTGGGAGACGTGAATACGTCACTATATATATACATATATATATATACAGTTTTTTAGCCCAAAAATATACGTGTTTTTAAACGTAGTCTTGCAGTTTAGTGGAATCTATTTAATACTTAATTAATGAAATGTCGATCCATCTATAGCTTTGTTTACATTCTTCCAAATGACGGTAGAGGCGTCAATTCGAATCTAGTTTATGTGAATTCCATTAATCAAAAAACATAGCTGATGCGCTCTTTGTTTGAAACGGCATTTCACTATTTCATTTGTCGCATTTTATTATTTACAAATCACCATGTCATTTTTATTAAAAATAATCATATTTTAGTATTTGTTACATATCTGCAACAGTTACATATATTTTTATTGGACTGTTTTCTTTTTTTTTATTTAATTTTTCAACAACTTATTTTTAACTTATTCTATTTATTATTTTATTAATTAAGTTATTGCTTTATTTGGAAATGTGTTAAACCGAATTTTTATATATCACAAGAATATTGTGAAATATATGTGTAAATATGGTTTTATATATATACCTATATGGTTTTATAATTATAATTTAAATATATTTATAATTTTATAATTATAATTAATTATATATATTAAATAATATGATACTAATATAAGCCTAAAAATGCTTTTAAAACTGTAGAATTTTATGGGAAAGTTCTTGGTCTCTTAAATAATTTTTTTCGGCTTGTCCTGTTTTGCGACACTTAGCAGCACTGGATAAGATTACAAATAGTGCTGTAAAACGTTTATAAGTTCAACTCATATTTATTCGTTCCATTTTGATCAAATAGAAGTATCTTTGTCAAGCAAGAGCTTAATTGAATTGTGACATGGAAAGTGATCGTACAAGCTCTACGAAAAAGCTGAAAATGTCTGCATTAGAGCAACTTAAGAAAGTAACAATAATTGTTGCTGACACCGGTGATTTCGAAGGTAAGCATGAAATAAAATTTAATAAAAATCCACGTTAGCTACTTCTGGAACAGACCCGATAGAAAAAGTAGCTTTGTTAATTACAACTTACATTATTCTAAAGTATCCATTAAAAATAACCAAAATGCAATTCGACTTTAGTATGACCTTAAGCTCATGACCGATTAATCAAAGACCTGAAATAAGCTTTATACGTTTGTATTACCGTACGTTTGTTAATGACAAATGAATGTTAACATTCACTTAAACAAAACTTACAAATATCAAGGCAATTTTTACATCAATGACTTAAATGCAAAAAGAAATGAGTACCTTGGAATTTAAAACTAAAAATTAAAATGGAAGAACATAATAAAGCTTAATTTTTATTTAACTAAAATAACTGCTTCAAAACTTAACGAAAATTAATTTATATAGTTGTGCACAAAATTTTAAAATGTACATTTATAATCGTGTAAACTTTTTTTTCTCCTTCAGCTATAAATATTTATAAGCCTACAGATGCAACAACGAATCCATCACTGATCTTATCGGCATCGAAAATGGAACGTTATCAGCACTTGGTAAAAAAGGCAGTGGATTATGGAAAGAATCAAAAAGGGTAATATGTGGCAATTCAAAAAAAAAAAAAAAAAAAAAAAACGCTTTTTTAAGAATTGTATACGTTCTATTAATTGTCATACATTTTATTAAGACCATATAATTTCAGATCCACTGAAATCCAACTCTCTGAGGCCATGGATTATTTATGCGTTTTATTTGGTTGTGAAATTTTAAAAATAGTACCAGGACGTGTTTCTACTGAAATCGATGCTCGACTTTCATTCAACACAAAGAAAAGTGTCGAAAAAGCACTTAAATTGATTGATATGTACAAATTAATGGGGATTGAAAAGGAACGTATATTAATTAAGCTTGCATCAACTTGGGAAGGCATTAAAGCAGCTGAAATTTTGGAAAAAGATCACGGTGTACACTGTAATCTTACGCTTTTATTTACATTTGTACAAGCTGTCGCATGCGCTGAAGCTAATGTCACCTTAATTTCTCCATTTGTGGGCCGTATATTAGATTGGTACCTTGCAAATACAGATGCAAAACAATTTCAACCTATGAAAGATCCTGGTGTGATTTCGGTGACCAACATATATAATTACTACAAGAAGTTTGATTATAAAACTTTGGTAATGGGTGCATCATTCCGGAACACTGGTGAAATCAAAGCTCTGACTGGCTGCGATCTCTTAACAATAAGTCCAACTTTACTTAATGAGCTAGAAAAAGAAAACGATGTGCTAACTACTTGTTTGTCGGAAAAAAATGCAAAATCTTTAGATATCAAGAGGATTACTGTTGATGAGTGCACATTTCGGTATATGCTAAATGAAGATGCCATGGCTACAGATAAGTTATCTGCGGGCATTCGTGCATTTATTGTAGATACACTTAAACTGGAAAATCTAATACACGAACATTTTTAATTGTAATATGCATATAAAAGTACATTTGATTTTTTAACATTTTTTAAAATATATTTTAACTATGGTTTATTAAACTTCATTGGAAAATTGGAATTTTAAAAACATTGTTTTATTACATCAATTGAAGTCCAATTTGCCTAGATTACCTTTTTTATACAAGGTAGTTCCATTTATAACATATTGTTACAAACTTTATTTTACTTCGAAGGCTAAGAATTAAAACAAAATTATTGGATAACTATAAGAGCCCTTTCGATCTGATACTCTTTTCGCAGAAAAAAGAGTATATTAATTTTGCTCTGATGTTTGTAACGCACAGAACCACTCATCGTAGACTTCAAAAGTTACCTCTAGAATAGTCAGTATCGCTAGACGAATCGACTGAGACACGTCCGTCTGTTTCTATTCAAACTTGTCTTTCAGTTTTAAATGTCGCAATTTTTTTTTTTTAATGGACGTAAACGTACAAAGAATAGGACGATCAAGTGGCCCAACGAAACCAAGCGGAAGCCAGTTTACGCGCGGGTTACCAAGCTCGATAGCTCAGACGCCCAACCAGGGAGGGAAGGCTCAATTCCGAATTCCAATTTAAGCCACGGAGAGCAAAGAGCAAAACTTTTTTTTAACGGACTCAGTACGATTTTGATGCATTTTATATTGAGGGCACCAAACGCATGAAACGTCTTCTAAAATTGGACGAACAAGAGCCACATATAAAATCTTGGTCGTATAAGGGTCATCGAATTCTTTAGACCATCTCTTCACAAACTTCCATGGCTTTATTGACAGTAGATAAAATGTGTCTATCAAATTTTAATTTAGAATCAAATAAAATCCCTAAATCATTTACTGAGCCTATACGTTGAAGTGCATTTTGATTAAGATGATAGGAGGCCAAGAGTGGAGTGCCCCGACAGAAGGTCATAATGAAACGGTATATATATAGAACCGGCCAAGCCTAATCAAAAACTCCCACATTTATTGACTGATCGCTTTTAAATTCGATACTATATCATACTATACTATATAGATGCCACACCAAACCTAAACCAGAATTCGGAATCATATAGATGCTATAGTTTTTAATCCCAAGTCTCCCGAAGACTAAATTGGGATTTTTATGCCATGCATTCGAAGGGAAATATTATGCCGCTTCTTGTCTGATCCTTCATTTGTATGAACTCTCAGAAATTACAAAAGCAAGAATTATGAAATTTGTTTTAGAAAATATATAGGACATAGGAAATGACAAGTTTATCTTTTATGTTGATCCGATTCATCTCTTAGGACCGCCATTAGTTAAAATTTCAATTGTCGCGAATATCTCAAAGACTAAAAGACAAACTCCCCATATTAAAACTCATGCTCTGAATCTGTCTAAAATATCAATTTATGGCTCCTAAAAACACAGGGTATCTCAAACTTAGCTGTGTCCCATTTTAACGATTCAAATTTTTCTAGAAATTGCAATTTACGATCAAATTAAATATGTAAGTTGGCCCTTAGAGTTCGAAAATTAAAGATCTCATGGTCTCAAATTGTTCGTTTTGGTGTAAAACTGAAATTTGTAAAGTTTTAGCCCGATCAGATAATGTTTAGAGGTGCCTTTCTCAACCAAAAGTTTGATATAGGCTAAAATGCTGTATTTTTTAGTTAAAATTCTGTTTTGTGAGCATTTACGATTTTAGGTCGCAAATTGATCTAATCAACTTTATTTTAAGTAGTTCGTTTAGTTTTCTTTTCAAAATGCTTTCAACTACTCAAATTGGTTGAGAATTGGCGGCTTTACCGCATTTCATTAAGTATTTTCCAAGTATCATATATCGATAACTCCAATCATTGTGTGAACACAAAATCTGTGCAATTCTTTTACAATTTTAACCGGGACTTAACGTGTAAGGCGTGTTCGAATTAAAATGTCTAAATCGCGTTCAAGTGATGTAACATTTTTACTTGGCCACGACTCTCCTCATATTCTGGGATCGCAGTTACCAAGCATAAGGCAAGCTATGCGTGTGATATTTTACAACCATAAGAAATTGAAGAAATTGTGCGCAAAAGCGCGGGACTCGCCGTGAAAGAAGCAGCCACGTTTTGGTCGAAAGCGCGAATCCCTATCCGCCAAGAATACCATTGTATTAAAAAGTTGGAAAAACTTTTTGACGAGTGGAAAAATCTCAGCAAGAATAAAAACAAAACAAGATCCAAACAAGCGGCTTTTATTGACAATTTTGACAACCTTTTTGATATTGCACATGCAAATGCAATGGATATGATGTCAATTGAAGAGTATAAGAAATTCCTTAAAATGCAACGACAGAATGGACGTCAGGGTCATTTGGGTGGCTTAGATGCATCACTGGCGGCAGGCAAAGAAAGGCGGAAGGAAGCACGTGAAGAAAAGGAACGAGCTCGCAAGTGCAGAGAAACCATTCGTGTTTCTAATAGTGCAGGCAAAGGTAGTCATGTTGATTTATTTTACGGGATCTTTAAATAATAACAAAGATTGTATTATAGATTGTATTAGACCTTCTAAAAGTGACAACAACAGTGACCCTTTGTCTGCTGATCAAGAAGATACAGACATTTCAAGTTCAGATTTAGAATTATCCTCTATAAAAAGGCAGGAACATGATGTCGACGAATACGCATTCAATACTAGAACTTTGCAGCGGCTGCGAGAAGATAATAGGAAAAAAATGTCAGAGTCAGCGAAGAAAAGCTGTAAAGACTTGGTAATTACCTTGCAACTCTTTCAATGTTCACATCATTTTGGAAAAAGTATTTGCGTGATGTGTGTTTTTATAGTGAAATTTTATGTACAATTGTGGTTTGGATCCCCGTTGGCCGTTGAAGCTCCTAATGGAGACTTTCAATTTATTCGGGCTATGTACAACTACAGAGAATTAGACGAGAGGATTTCAATGGCAGTGCTCAAAAAGACATGTAATCATTTATGGTTCCTGGCAGACGAAAATATCACATTGGCCCTATTCGATGATAACGTTACTGTCGCAGAAAAACGAGAAATAGCACAGCGCATAATAGCCTTTGCGGATGAAACAGACAAGGATGAACATTCCGTTAAGCGCATTAATTTAAAAGTACGAGATTTGTCAACTTTTGTTTCAAAAAAATTATCTGATTTCATTACATCAAATAGTATTAAGTTTTTCGACCGGTTGAATGTATCGAAATCTTTTTTAGTCATAGATCCATCGAAGTGGCATGATCACGAAGACTTTAAAAATGCTGTTGAAATTGTACGAAAATTAAAAGTTGTTAATGATATTGCAGAGCTTGGTGTAAAACTAATGCAAGATTATAACAAAAAATTAACAACTAAAGAGCTCGAATCAAAAATTATCACAACTTGTCAAAGAGTATATAAAGAAGTACCCATTTAGCAGTAAGAAATCGCTTAAAAATTATAAATATATAAATTCTTATATATTTTATCATATAAAACTAAAATAAAGTTGATTAAAACAATTTGCGAATTAAAATCGTAAATGCCCACAAAAAAAAACAGAATTTTAACTAAAAAATACAGCATATTAGCAAAAAAATGCCTATATCAAATTTTTTATTAAGAAAAGCACCTCTAAACATTATCCAATCGGGCTAAAATTTTACAAATTTAAGTTTTACACCAAAACGAACAATTTGAGACCATGAGACCCTGAGAATTCGCAAATAAGCCGAACCCCATTGGCCCTTTTAAAAATTTTACAAAAAATCCAATACCAAATAGACATTCATACAAATTGAAGTTTTTTAACTACTTGTACTGTGATCCATTACATTCATATTTGGAATTAGTGGAAATATTTCTTGTCAATTCTGTAACCTTTTTCTTTTAAATTTCATATAATTTATAATTCGTAAAATTTACTCTCGAACACACTACATATAACTGCCCATCAGAAAAACAATCCTCAAAAAATTAAATCTAGCTAATTTTAATGTGTCATTGTTGATGTTTTTTTCAGGGCAAGGCAAACTGTAGTTTGAAATTGAAATCTGTCATATAAACCCGGAAATAACTTTTAATTGCGCGACAATAGGTAAATAAATAAATTCGTATGTTTTCAATAAGTACAATGTGGTCAATGAGGAGCTCTTAGGACGAATGCAAAAACTATTCATTTATTTCATCTGCTTGTGTACAATACGTTATTATTATTTCATGACTTAAAATTTGCAATACCATTGTCTCTTTTTGGGATGTACCCAAAAACATGATTATTTTTATTATTTAAATTTTATTCACATTTGTCAAATTTGTCATATATTTTTACGATTCCCCGAATACATGTCTTATTTAAAATTTATTATAATTTGAATCCTTATTTTTAATAATCCATAAACAGGTATAAGACCTAGCTAGTGTAAGTGCAACTTAATTAATGAGTCTAAAAATTTGTTGCTACGTTTTATTTGAGAATAATGATACATTTTTGTTACCTCTGGTTAGTTGAATAGCATTTTCACTTCCTACAATAGTGCTTAAGCTAAGAAAGTCGTATTTAGAATAGATTACACTAACACTTGATGAATAATCGAGTCCATCTCGTCGATTTTGGTTAGATTCTAGCATTAAGTTTATTAGTTCCGAATAAAAATGTGGCCAATTGGGTGGTTGATACATAATCAAGTGACGAATTCCTTTTATTCGCGTGCGACGGAAAAAATGAGCTCTTTCCGAATATAGCAAAATGTTTGCGCCACTATGAAAAAATATATCTCTAGCTCTTGAAATTTTTTCTTTTTTTGTATATTCACTGATTTGCACAAATTTTATCATTTGCTTTTTAAAGTAGTTGCGCAAACGTACATAATCAAAATAACTGGGTACGTAAATCATACAATGACTTAAATTCAAGAATTGTGGTAGTATCTTTTCAATGAAATAATTGAAGCGCTCATCAAAAAGTAATTCATACTTCATAGAATCGAAGCGATAAAATATTTGCTGAATTGGTGTGATTACATTCTGAATATCTCCATATTTAATATTATTGACAACACACACCTTTCCTTCGAAGTTGTGACATTGGTTGTTAAAAATTGATCGAATTTCTGGAAGCTCATGAGACGCAATTATTAGTGTTTGACGATAAAAACGTGAAAGTCCACTGAGACACCAATTTCGAACACGTTGACAATTAATTTCTGGAAGCGCTTGTGGTTGCCTATGGAGATGTTGCAGAACAACTAAAAGGTTGTCCCAATTTTGCGCCAGAAATATTTCTGTTTGGTCTATGATAAGCAATTCTATAGAACTTAAGAAATCAAAATCTTGATTAATGTTATTAATTAACATCCGCAATGGTAATGGTGAAGCAATTATAATGTCCGACGCATTTAAATCAGAAAAAAGTAACATTGATTTCCTTGTAAGTCGTATACCCAATTTGAAATTATCATCTGTATTGCCATTGAATGTCTGTTCATAATCCAAAGGTTTTCGATTTGTTTTCGGAAAATATATTGTGTTTCCCGAGTACTCTGCAATAAATTTTTCGTAATTTGTAACCAAGCTATTTGCCATATTTTCAACTGAAAAAGAGAGTTATTTTTTAACTGTTTATTGTTTAATATATCTGCTGAAACATACAAACACTTTTTCCAAATGTAAGATTTGCCAATGTGTTTACGACTTGAAGAGCTGCATGACGAAATGGTAAAATAATAAGCACTTTTGTTCTTTTGAGTCCCTGGTCTCTGAACTCCTCTGATATAGACAACTCATTCGGTGACACTTTAGACAGCTTTGCTATTTCTGATATTTTTTCATTATTACGTATAATAAGTGCTCTACTTTTCAACATATGATTAAGAACATGGATGCAATAAATGTATCTAATGTCTTCACAATTTCGATGCGTTCTATGTGAATAATATAGATCCATATAATCGTTTAAAATACATAGCAGTTCAGATTGTAAGGATGTCATGGGCAATATGATGTTAGCCATCAGAGGCATTTTAATCTGCATATGATGGAGATCATCAGCTTCAAAAATTCGAGACGGTTGTTCAAGGTTTATTTGGGTTTTTTTTTCTAATATGGGAATTTCAAATTTTAAATTCCCAAGCGATTTCCATTTTGAAAATATTTTTTGTTTTTGCACATCTGACACACTTTCTATGTTCTCCTGAGAAAAATTTGTATTAAAGTGTTTCATGAACGATTCATACACATCAAATTTCAACATTTCATTTTTGGGTGTCCTTGGTACCCTAAATTTACCTTCGTCGTCTAACAGATCAGTTCCACTGGATTTTTTATCGACGTATACATTATTATTAACCGAGAATGTATCTACAAATGCAATAATATTATAATAGTTGTTAGAAATAATTGTGGATAATATTACTTGTGTGTAGATTATCGTAGCCAGAAACAAGCTTTTCATATATTTTACTCTCGCCGTCCATATTTTTGACCGACTTTTTTGTCAGTGCTATGAGTTTGGAGGACAGCATGCTTGTAACATTTTTCATCAAATTTTCATTTCTATGCCTTGTTTCCATTTGTTTACTTCTTTGAATAAAATTTTTATCTTTGATAAATTTATTCCCTTTAGGGTCGTCATTATTATTAGATTTCATTTGGCAATTTTTCGGATTTCTTAGCATTCCGCACTTCATATGCGTTTCTTTTATAACACACGTGTTCGGCTGCAAACATGTCAAGAAAATATCGATACCATATCGTTCTCAATACATTTTGAGCATTGGCCTAATTTGTCGATATGTATGGAGGTGCAGCATTGGATCACATTTGTTTGAATTTTGTACAGGTTCTTGGTTTTGAAACATATTTTTACCGCATATAATTCATAATTGTTTGTAATTAATCCATTTTACGAATCTCCATGCTTAGGTTTAGGTATATAAGTATTGTAAATATGTATATACTCCCTACAATTAAGGAATCTATTTCAATATAACTTATTGTTGATAGTAACAGGTACCTGCAATAAAGAAACAAAAAAAAAAAAAACGAAAGAGGTAAGCAATTCATTCTTAAAATTTTTTATACTCTTTTTAAAGAAACAAGAGAAGATTTTGTTCTGATATTTTTAACGCATCGTAGACCCCAACACGCATATCTGTTTTAATACAAAAAAGCAATTCAGTTTTAAAGCGATGTGTGCCAAGTTTTTTAATGATAGTTTAAAACTAAGAAATAACAGAAAAGACTCGATCGATTTGTCTAATGAAACGGATTCATACGTAGGTAACTTTTCGGTCTTCGATGACTCATTCTATGCTCTTTTTTATTTTCAAAAGAGGAGTAATTATACCAGAAGAGGTATTTGTTAAACGTGAGACTTTATATTATGAATAAAAAGGTTGCCTTCAGATAACCGTATTCGCTTATTTGCCTGCCCATTTTTTATGCAATCTTGTCTCTCAGTTTCAAGGCAATAGTAATTAATTTTTGTACAAAGAGTACATTAGTTTTGTGCACATGTTTGTAACATATAAAAAGTTACGTCGGATATACCCAAAAGTTTCCAAAATTATTAATTCTATAAAATATCGATATTATTTAATTGTTAATACAAATTTTTTATATTGTATATATATTACAATTGAAATAGGTCTTAAATTTAAAAGAACCGCTCGTGCAAATATACCAATTATTGAACCTAATTTGTTTGTTAATAAAAGCATTGAAATTTTCTGACAAACACCGTTCTCTTCCATGCTGTATGTTTAACATATAGAAGCTTTAGGATGCTTAGATTTTATTTATTTATAAAGATGTATTTTAAAACTAAATTAATATTCGACCATTTTTAAAAGTAACTTAAAAGAAATCGCAAAAGCTTGTTATTAGAATACACTTAAAACTATTGAAAGTATTAAAACCAGAGACACCATCTCATGTAAAAGATTTTAGATTCCAAGCAATGGGTCTCGCTAATATTATATATCTTATAGCAATATAATGTGTTTCATATCATTATTATTATTTTTTTTTTTTAACGCCAACTACGATTGCTGCTTTTCAGTGAAGCCAATGTGAGCGAATAGTACATTTTCAGGAAACAAAATTTAAATAATATTTATCGAAGAAATATTGATTTATTATTTACCCTATGCATTATTATTATACAATTTTTTATAAAATTTATAATTAATTTAGATGCATTTATTATTGATTTATTAATGCTTTATAATCTCTTGTACAAAAAAATCGATATAATTAAATTAAATTTGAATTAGTACGTTATTTCCATTTCAAACTTTTCCTTTTTAAATAAAATATAACATAAAATCGTTTTTCATTAGTTAATAAATCACAAAGTCGTATGCATATGTACATACACAGTTTTCACAATTATCTTAAAAATTAGTTATAAAAAGTAATATAATATATATAAACCTTTAAATAATTAAAATTGTCTGTCAATAATCGTAATTTAAAAATATTTCTGCATTAGATATACCGTAAATACAATAATAATTTTAAATGTATCGCAAAATCTTTTATATTGATAACAGTATAAATTTAAATACATAGAAGATTGTTTATAAAAGCAAATATCATCTTAACAATATTTGGGAATGGTTCTCATATATATGGGACTAATTAAAATGTGTGTATGCATACATACACAGCATTAAAATTTATATGTGTATATAAATGGGACGGGACGGTGTGGCACCGATGTACCAAGTACTCAAAAGCTTGTGCGTGTACAAGTATTTTCCCGGGCTAAATTAGAGAGTGTATTTAGTTCTGGGAATTTTGCCAAAATATTAGAATTTTGTAATTCTCATCTAGAAAAGTTCTCATTGCTTTCAGTTGCCGTTGATCGTTATAATAGCGCGATCTTTGTGTTAGCTCTTGGTCTTTGGACGGAAATAAAATTATTATATAATTACGGAATATTGAATTTAAATAAAAATTGTAAGTTTTGATAATTTATTCAAAAAAAAAAAAAAAAAAAAAAACAAAACAAAAAACCGTCCAAAAAGTCATTATATGGCCCATGAAACTTATAAAGGATATTCATAAAACAAACAACGCATTGACAAAGTAAAATCATACAAAGTTATTAATATTAGCCATAATCGGGGAAAAAACCCACTGAGATTTAAAATGAACTAAGTTATTTTGCGTTATAGAAAAGTGTTGGAACAAGTGATAAGAAAATATATCATTGAATTAAATTAATTTATTATTGATTCATTATATTTATCATAAAAATACTTCCGTCTTACATTTGCATATATACTTTAAAAAATCATTCTCGATATATATAGATATATACATTTTAAAACGCCAAATATGAAAAAAGTGCGACGTCGTTTTTATCTTTTTATACCTTTAAAGCATTTTTGAATGTCACTAATGCAAGTATTTAAATTCGTGTATAGATTTGAAATTTTTTAAACGTGTGTGCTTCTGTGTGTATGTGTTTTGGTTATGGTAAGTGTGCGATTATGCAATCGCTGCCAAAAAAAAACTTGCTGTAAATAAATAATAAATATCCGGAAATTAGGCAATTGAATATTTTATTATCTAGTATTATTATATAATAAAACTTAAAGATTTTATTTATTATACATTTAGGACTGGGGTAAAACAAAACAAATTTATATTCAGAGCTGGGACTACCAGATTTGGTAGTCTGACATAAATTTAAATAACTTTTTAATAAAGGAAACTGATTTATGAATGTCTCAAGGTGTTATACTAATTTGGGATATTTATACATAAATTATATGTTGAATTTATACATATATTACAAAAATATGAATATGTATCCTTTTTATTCCATATAAAAATATATTAAATAGTTAAAGTATGCTACGTTAATAAGGCATATTTATTTTATTTCATTTTTGTATCTGTTCATTTTGTGTTAGAGTTTATAGATTTTATTTTATTCATATATCATACTTATTCAGAGCATATATCATGAGATATATGCATATATATAATAGGCGTATGTATTTCTAGTAGCTCAAAAACTATTTTTAGAAATTTTGACCGGGTACGTTGATTTGCCTCCTCTTATATATAATCGTATATATATATATATATATATATATATATATATATATATATATATATATATATATATATATATATATATATATATATATATATATATATAAATACATATTAAAAATAAAATTATTTAAAAATTTTATGTTATGAATTTTTCTAGTTATAAAATTATTGTGCTGAAATAAATTTAGATAGTTTCCACATCACCATGTACTTAACGGTTCAATAACTTTTATGATAATATATCGATTTAGTCGATATTTTTTAAATCAGCTCTAAATAGCCGATATTGTCATGTCATGTCGCAACAGAACGCCGTTGTTCTGAAATAAGTGGCCCGAGACTTACTGAAACGTTATCACTGCATTAGCGCACATACATTTGGAACAAAAACGCTATGGCATACAAAATGTATTAACCTTATTGTAAAAAAGAAAAGATTGTAGTACTTAGCACAAAGTGCGTCCGATTGTCAATTTGATGGATCAATAAAATAAATATTGCAGTTGTTGATTTGTCTCTTACCGTTTTTCGCAAGTATTTCTTTATATTACAAAGTGACACGTGTGTGAATCTCATAAGTGAACGTTGCCAAGATTGGGTGCTGGTATTGTCATAGTCATTGCCATACATATAAAGTGCAAACAGTACCGCGGGAGGTAATAATAACAAACTTGTGGTAATCTATTATGGTGGCGATATTGGGGAAAAGAAGCTAGTTATAAACGGACAGGAAAATGCATATAGTTCTACTATCCTTAAACACATATTATTGTCTATATATATATCGGTACATAAAAACTTATGTACGTTGTGTTTTGCCTTATCATGTTTGATATTTAAAAAATATAAACAATATTCACAATTGTATCTAGTAATTTTTCACAAATGTTTTGCTTTTATGTTAAAATCATATCATTTTGTGTATTATAAATTTTGTATTTCTCTTTTTATGGACTAAATTGTCTAAATAGGCTTACGCAAATTCAGCAAAGAGGATAATCAATCGAAATGGAAGACGGTCATTCGAAAACCGTCGAACAAGCTCTGAACTTCTTTGGAACGGATGGTGAGCGCGGCCTAACTCTTGATCAGATCAAGACTAACCAGAAAAAATATGGCCCGAACGGTAAGAAATTAATATGTATATATAATATAATATATATATATATATATATATATATATATATATATATATATATATATATATATATATATATATATATATAATACATATATATATATACATATATGTATGGTAATACCATTTTAAATTAATGTATATATATATATATATAATAACGTTTTGTATATTTTTTTTTTTCAGAGCTGCCAACTGAAGAAGGTGTGCATAAACTATAAAGTGCCTTTCTGTTATAAATCTATATTCAAATATATTTTTTTTAGGAAAAAGTATTTGGCAATTAGTTTTAGAACAATTCGATGACCTTCTTGTAAAGATCTTACTTTTGGCAGCTATTATTTCTTTTGTAAGTATTTTACTGATATAAAGTAATTTTGAATTGTGATAATATAATTCAAGAAAATTCTTTAAATTTTTTCTAGGTTTTAGCCCTTTTTGAAGAACATGAAGATACTTTCACAGCATTTGTAGAGCCCTTAGTAATTTTACTTATTTTGATAGCAAATGCAGTAGTCGGTGTGTGGCAGGAACGCAATGCCGAATCAGCCATTGAAGCTTTAAAAGAATACGAACCAGAAATGGGTAAAGTAGTTCGTCAAGACAAATCTGGTATTCAAAAAATCAGAGCGAAAGAAATTGTGCCTGGAGATATTGTTGAAGTATCTGTTGGTGATAAGATTCCAGCTGACATTCGTATAACGCACATTTATTCAACAACGTTAAGAATTGATCAATCCATCCTCACTGGTGAATCAGTTTCAGTTATTAAGCACACAGACGCTATTCCAGATCCACGTGCAGTCAATCAGGATAAAAAAAATATTTTATTCTCTGGCACAAATGTTGCAGCTGGTAAAGCTCGTGGTGTGGTTATAGGCACTGGCCTAAACACTGCTATAGGTAAAATTCGTACTGAGATGTCCGAGACTGAAGAGATCAAAACGCCATTGCAACAAAAACTTGACGAATTTGGTGAGCAACTATCGAAGGTTATTTCAATAATTTGCGTTGCTGTCTGGGCAATCAACATAGGACACTTTAATGATCCAGCTCACGGCGGTTCCTGGATCAAGGGTGCCATCTATTACTTCAAAATTGCCGTTGCATTGGCTGTTGCAGCCATTCCTGAAGGCTTACCTGCTGTAATTACCACTTGCTTGGCACTTGGCACTCGTCGCATGGCAAAAAAAAATGCTATTGTGCGTTCATTGCCATCAGTTGAGACATTGGGCTGCACGTCTGTTATTTGCTCTGATAAAACTGGAACACTCACTACCAACCAGATGTCTGTATCTCGCATGTTCATATTTGATAAGGTTGAAGGCAACGACAGCAGCTTCCTGGAATTTGAACTAACTGGATCAACTTATGAACCCATTGGTGAATTATTTTTGGGTGGTCAGAGAGTAAAAGCTAGCGATTATGATGCTCTACAGGAAGTTTCCACAATATGTATAATGTGCAATGATTCCGCGATTGATTATAATGAATTTAAACAGGCTTTTGAAAAAGTAGGAGAAGCAACAGAGACAGCACTGGTTGTATTGGCTGAAAAAATGAATCCCTTTAATGTGAACAAATCAGGGCTTGATCGTCGGTCTGCTGCGATTGCCGTTCGTGGAGAGATTGAAACCAAATGGAAGAAAGAATTCACCTTAGAATTTTCGCGTGATCGTAAATCTATGTCTTCCTATTGTACACCTCTGAAAGCATCTCGCTTAGGTACTGGTCCGAAACTTTTTGTGAAGGGAGCACCCGAAGGAGTCTTAGAACGTTGCACTCATGCTCGTGTGGGTACCTCAAAAGTACCATTGACATCAGCATTAAAAAGCAAAATTTTGTCTCTAACTGGACAGTATGGTACTGGTCGTGATACTCTCCGTTGTTTAGCCTTAGCTGTGGCAGATAGCCCCATACGCCCAGAGGAGATGGACCTAGGCGATTCAACTAAGTTCTTCCAATATGAAGTCAATCTTACATTTGTTGGCGTAGTCGGTATGCTAGATCCTCCCCGCAAAGAAGTGTTTGATTCAATTGTTCGCTGCCGCGCCGCTGGAATTCGTGTCATTGTTATTACTGGTGACAACAAAGCAACTGCAGAAGCCATTTGTCGCAGAATAGGAGTGTTTACTGAAGATGAGGATACGACTGGAAAGTCCTATTCTGGTCGTGAATTCGATGATTTATCACCAGCTGAGCAAAAAGCCGCCTGCGCTCGATCTCGTCTTTTTTCGCGCGTTGAACCTCAGCACAAATCCAAAATTGTGGAATATTTACAAAGTATGAATGAAATTTCTGCTATGACCGGCGATGGCGTCAATGATGCACCAGCTTTGAAAAAAGCTGAAATTGGTATTGCCATGGGTTCGGGTACAGCTGTGGCTAAATCTGCTGCAGAAATGGTTTTAGCTGATGATAACTTTTCTTCTATTGTATCTGCCGTTGAGGAAGGTCGTGCTATTTATAATAACATGAAACAGTTCATCCGTTATTTGATTTCCTCTAATATTGGCGAGGTCGTCTCTATTTTCCTGACTGCTGCTCTTGGACTCCCAGAAGCTCTGATTCCAGTCCAACTGCTGTGGGTTAACTTGGTAAGCTGATAACTAAGTTGTCTTTCATTGTAATGTATATTTTTGTTTTAAAGGTTACAGATGGTCTACCAGCAACAGCTCTTGGTTTCAACCCGCCTGACCTGGACATTATGGAGAAACCACCAAGAAAAGCCGATGAAGGTCTTATTTCAGGATGGTTGTTCTTCCGGTAAGATGTACTTTTTGACTAGTGGTTTGGTTATGTTTTTGTTTTTTTAAATTTTATTTTAACAAAATGTTTTTAATGTAGTTATATGGCCATTGGATTTTACGTCGGTGCCGCAACAGTGGGTGCTGCAGCTTGGTGGTTCTTGTTCTCTGCTGAAGGCCCTAACCTAACATATTGGCAACTAACACATCATCTATCATGCTTAGGAGGTGGTGACGAATTCAAGGGCGTTGATTGTAAGATTTTCAGTGATCCTCATGCTATGACTATGGCCCTGTCTGTGCTTGTGACCATTGAGATGTTGAACGCTATGAATAGGTAATTAAAAATAAATATATTTCTTTACTATGTATTTTTATATTTAATGTATTTTTTTTTTTTATAAAGCTTGTCTGAGAATCAGTCATTAATTACAATGCCTCCTTGGTGTAACCTCTGGTTGATTGGGTCGATGGCTCTTTCATTTACCCTTCACTTCGTTATTCTTTATGTTGATGTTCTTTCTGTAAGTTTTAAGCATATCTAGGTTTGTTTTATTGTACAGATTAATGAACAAATATTTGATTTATTTTTCAGACCGTCTTCCAAGTGACACCGTTGTCTGCAGAGGAATGGATAACTGTGATGAAATTCTCAATTCCTGTAGTTTTATTAGATGAAACATTGAAGTTTGTTGCTAGAAAAATCGCAGATGGTGAGAGTCCTATTTATAAGATGCATGGGATTGTTTTAATGTGGGCCGTATTTTTTGGCCTGCTGTACGCTATGATGCTTTAAAAATATAATCGTATTCATTAAGTCCAACTTCATTTATTCTAATAAATAGTATAAAGTGTTACTAAATATAAACAGAAACAAACAAAAATGAATCTAACGACAAATTAAACAACTTGAAGAATATGCGCTGAGGCAATTTTAAACAAAATCTTTTACTAATTGCACTTTATTTATAATTAAATCGGTTGTGTTATTTGAAACAGACCCACAGTTCCACTAATTTGTCCTTGATTTTAATTATCAAAATATATTAAGAGCTTAATAATGTATTATCTATTTATTTAATTACGTATGTTAACTTGCTCTACTAATTAACAAAGTCCTATGGCTTTATAGAAAATACTAGTTGAAGGCTAGGAAGCAAAACATTTTCTTTTGTTTTGGTTATTTTGGTTGCTCGCTATAACGAAATTGGATCGTGAATATATAAGTCATATAAAAAACTATCACAGTAGACAAATCTACTTTTTTACGAACTGAAATTTGAACGCGAATGTTTATAATATGAAAAACAATAATGTAATAAAGTATAACTAGAGCAATTGTTTGCGATCAATATCCTTTTCAATCCACCTACTTTTCTGCGCAGAATTGTATTAGTCATGTATTTAAATTTTTATTGTATTTATTTAAGCAATACATTAATTCCGTTAACAGTTAAAGCGTGAGTTAAGTTGGATGATTTCAATATATATAATTCCACTGTCGGGGTACTTTATGAGAAATATGCAAAATTTTATATGTAAATGAAGTGAAAAAATAATGAAAAAAATTATATAAATCATTTTTATGTATAGAAAAGTGTGTTTTAGGAATTTTTTTTTGCATATACTGTACATTGAACGTTTCATAGCTTTTTTAACTACTACAAAATGTTTTTTTTTAGAGCTCGGAAATGACTTAAGGTGATATGTATTTCCTAAAATTTGATTTCCATTTTGAGCCCTGGCTATAAAAGCGAGGGCAAAATACAGAAACTTGCCTTAAAAAAGATGTGCTGACGTAATCACTATATCATACACATCTAAGTTGATCTTAGGAATGTCTGCGCTACTGATTAATCACATTGATATGATTTACCGCAGAAAAAAATTCGAAAGAAGTGTGTAGTCTTCGGAACCACGAAGATATCGTTGAAATTTTTAAAATATAAATTCGTATTTCAAAACAAGTCATGTTTTCATTATTGAATTAAAAATTTTCATTTTTGCTACCTCCATAATTAATATTTTTAAAGCAAAAAAAAAGTTGTGAAATGCTCTTTTTGATTTATAATAATTCAAAATATATGCATAATTTTTTTTTTCTGCTGCAAAAATCCAAACTTTATTATGCTTAAGGTACGTGTTATTACAGGATTTATTCATTATATTTAAAAAGTACCTATTATCAAATGCGACTCTCATTTTAATGCCACTAACCGTTTTTGCAAAGAAAACATTTTTTCTTATGAATAAGCCAATATGAAATTTAAATAATTTATTTAATTCTAGAAACAGAACTATATTGTTAAAGAGGTTTAATATGCTTAATTCATAATTATTTCATATCAAAGAACTTACGAATAGTGTCCTAGCTACCTACAGCATCCTAATTCTTAAAATATTTGTATCGAAAATTACATAATAATTTCTATTGTATGGTTTCAACAGTTTTTATTGCAGTTCGACTAAATATAAACTGAATATGTTATACCTTGTAGTAAAATGGATTGGATATACAAAAAATCTGTCCGTATATGTTAGATCCTAAACTAACTAAAAAAGTCGATATAGCCATGTCCGTCCGTATGAGCAAGGATTTGGTATTAATCTAGAGCACATTCTCTTACATGAAATATATATAAATATAAGTCATGAGGAAGGTCAAGCTTAAATATTTTATGATTGACCTCAAATATTCTCGAGAGAAACACGAGGGAATTGCGAAGTAAAATTTTGTTTTTATTTAAATCAGATAGTATAATTGAATTTAAGTGATGTTTTCGTAATAGCCAGCTTATCAATTTTTCGGTAAAGCTTTCCACCCTGTTCACTAACACATTCCACATTCATTTTTTAACATTTTCCGAGTCTTGTTTTTTACAGCTTTAGGGGTTTAAATTCAATAAAATATATCAAATTTTAATTGCCACCAATATGAAAAAAGCCAAAACTTATTGGTTGTTATTGTTAATTAGAATATGGGACCACGGTTGCCACTTTCCCTTTGGATAAGTGTATTCTTATAGAAACTCTTAGCTATAATTGATTTTTACCCCTCTTATGGTAGAGGATTACTTTCACAAACTATTAAAAATGAGAATAAAACGACGGAATAGAAAAGTTTGCAGAAAATAAAAATAGATTTTTTAAAGGTCGTTGAATTACAAGCAGGCCGAACAATCAGAGGACGAGAACCCTTGTTAATACTATGATGAAAAGGTGTCTGCTACTCCCGACAATTATATTTTCAGTACAACCAATGATTTCCAAAATTAATTAAATGTGATTTTAGTGATTAATTTAAAGTATGTAATAATAAATTAAGTACTAAAAGCTTTTAAAAAGATTCAATGCATTGAAGAAAGCTTAACTGACGAAATGGCTTCAATTCGCTTTGGCAATTTTTTTTTTTTAAGTTACAGCCTGCCTATATAAGCTATTATGTTCAGCTGGATTGGCATAAATAACTGACTGGGCCACCCAGCTGATCAATGGTATAATTTTTTTGTTTCTTATAAAATATTTATTATCTTATTTCTTAAAACACAGTAAATCCCCGATTTCATTAATTGGATGGCAACTGAGTAATTTACTATAAATTTAAATCGAATCCATCCCTGCTTTATAAAAGTATGTGCAGTTATTAAATATCATATATTATATTTATTAAGAGAATGTACCCAAATATTTAAATGCGATTGCGAAAAATATTGTTGTAAATTATAGCCAATTTGACACAACCCAATGAATGCATATCCGAAATTCGTTCTGTAAAGTATCTGAAAAAAGATAACGAAATATATTTTAAATCCGAACTATTGTGCTTTTTAAAAAATCAACTAAAAAGGTATACCGTACAGATGTGCGATGCTTGCATAATAATGAAACTTGGTTTTTCATACCTCATGTCAAGCAACACAGATGCCCCTATCTTCCCTTGTGCTGACGCCAGCCCAGTTATGCAAAACACGATATCACGTAACTTTTTTAGCTACATTAAGTCCAAATTTATAAGTGTGTTTTTAATAATTTTAAAATCGTATATGTTTATAAATAGTTCCTGATGTAGTCGTTGACAAATGGTAATTGCTGCACTCAAAAAAGGATGAAGGATGCCGAGGAATTTTTAGTACCTTCATCAATAGTGTAATAATCACTCAACTCTACTCAACCCTACTATGTGCGCAATTGCAACTATTAATTAAAATATATATGAAATTACACATTTATTTGCCTTAGAACATCAATTCTTTATGGATGATTTACTTAAACTATGGGTTAGTATGAAAGAATTAAATCGAAACAAAAACATATGCCACCTAAAAAAAAAAATACAGAACTTGAAGTTGTATTTCATTTAGTATTTAAGAAGAAATTGGGAGTTAAATGAATAAATACAAAAGTTCTTATATGTAGTTACCTATATTGGCGACTTGAAGGAACCTACATGCAATTCAATAATTTTATTGTGAAACTTTGAATTTAGCAATACAGCTATAAATTTGTTTAGTTTAGCTTAGTTGATTCCGTTTCGAATATAATTAAAGGGAAATGGATAAGCGCCATATCAGCAAATCATTACTGGGTATGTGAGACAATTTTGAATATGAGTTCACAAGAGACCCGTGGTATGCTTTTATTAAAAAAGAAAGAAATGCAAGCTGGCAGTACTAGCTACCACCAGACCAGAATTGTCACCTTCCCTTTTTATTTCCGTCTATTAGGGAATCTGAAAATCGTTCGTGCTAACGTTTGTCTACATGTTATTTTACACTAATGAATAATAATGTAAGTATATACAAGTTAAAATGTTTAGATTATTTTTATAAAAAAAAATAATGCTTTTATTAACAAGTTGAGATTTAGACTGATTTACAATTGCTAAACTAAATTACATCAAACCTAAGGCGTCGCTCTGACGCTGCTGCTGCACTGCTGGTTCTTGGTGTTCCCTCGATGTCATTGGTCGCGTTCGCTGTAGCTGATCCATGTTGGCCGGCATTGGTTGCCGGTTGGTGCAATATGATCCTCCGCTGTGGAGTTCCTATGTGGCGCTCTGCTATTGGTGCTTTCCGTGGTCTCATCCGGTGCCGGCTGCATTGGTTGCTGACGGGGTTTCGTCTTGCGTTTATTGGTCCCACGGTAGCTTACTGGAAAGTGCATGGTTAGCGCTCGTGCTTTGGTGGCCTGTCAGCATAACTTCCCACGGGTCGTTGACGCCTTGGTGTCACATGCCCTGCTATGGTGCGCTGTCGATCCCACGATGACCTGGTTGGCATGTGCAGATTTGGCGCATGTGGCTGTCTGCACAAGCTGCACTTTTCCGATCACACGGTTATTGAGTGGCGAATTCCAGGTTGTAATATTTTTGTTGTTCTGGCATTTGCGCGTGTGATAATATTGCTCTTTTTGTTGTTCTCTGCTACTTGTGCGTGTGTCGCTCTTATGCTCTTATTACAGAACTGTGACATGTTGGGCCTTAACTTTTCCCTCTTTAAGAGCGAGCGTCCTCGCTCGCTACATACACTAAGACTGGTGCTGCATTTTGTGACGTGGCGGGAGCTAAGTTCATGTTGGTGTTAACCGTTTCCCGTCTTCTAATTGAGATCCAGATGATTAATCCCGCTATGAGCAGTAGTAGGGTAGGCGGTAGAGTGTAACTGAGTGCTCTCTCTATTTTGGCATATTCCCCAAGTTTCTTCAGTTTGCGTGTGTTGTTTATGTTCAGCTCCTTTATCATCTGCAGCGAGAGAACTTCGTCGACTTCATTTTGTTCCCCTATTATTTGGAACAGAGGGGCTTCTGGTTCTGCTGCAAAGATTTCTTCTGCTTTGTATACGACTTTCCCAATCTTTACCGTGCAATTCTGATACTGGATGATGTATGACCCTCTTAGCTTTACAGCTTTTTTGTCCAGTGTTACGATGCCGTTAAAGTCGTTGAGGAATATAGTACCTGGGAATATCTCTTCGTGCTCTGGGATGTGCTGATTGTTAATCAGGGTGCACTCTGGTTCTTAAATTTTTAATAGCGCTGTAATGCAGGTGTTATTGCTTAGGTCTAATATGTTATCTAAGTTACAAATTGCCTTATCATTATGTTTTTGACATGAATTTTTGATTGCGAAGAGCTCTCGGTTACACTCAAGAATTTGTTGAAATTTTATATCGGCTATTGTCTGATGCTTTTTTATAGTTCTTATTTCTTTTGTCCTCAACCGATGAGGCGTACCAAAAGGCGCTGCAAAGGAAAACAAGGTCAGCACGTGAGGAATACCGAGCCAGAAGAAGGGAGGAAAAAAATACGCTGCGGCGAAAAAAGAGAGCTTCGCAGCCTCCCAGCTCAAAAATATCGAAGAGGCCAGGGACAAAAATCAGATAAGAACATTTTATAAGAAAGCCAAAAGTCTTGCGGCGGGCTTTAAACATGGCACCCAGGCTCTTCGAAATTGCGAGAATGACCTTGTCACCGACCCGCAGGGCATAGTGGATATTTTTAAGCAGCATTTCCAGCAGCTGCTCAACGAGCATGAAGAAGAGGGAGTGGTAGTGGACGAAGAGAACCCACCTCCGGCCGATGAAGTCGTCCCCCGTCCCAGCATTGAAGAAATCGGCACAGCTGTCAAAAAGCTGAAAAACAACAAGGCCTCAGGCTCAGATGGGATTCCATCAGAGCTCTTCAAAGCTGGAGGCGATGTTCTGGTAGGGTGCATGCACCAGATCATTTGTAGAATCTGGGAGGACGAATGCATGCCCGATGACTGGAATACCAGCTCTATTTGCCCCATCCACAAAAAAGGCGATCCTACCTCCTGCAAGAACTACCGAGGTATATCCCTGCTCAATGTCGCCTACAAGATCCTATCCAGCATACTATGTGAGCGTCTAAAGCCTTTTTGCAACGCGCTAATCGGCAGGTACCAGTCCGGCTTTCGACCTGGCAAATCGACGATATACCAAATCTTCACATTAAGGCAAATCCTAGAAAAGACCAGCGAGTTTCAGGTCGATACTCACCACCTTTTCATCGACTTCAAAGCCGCATATGACAGCATTCACCGCAGGGAACTGTTTAGTGCGATGGCCGAATTCAGGATCCCGGCAAAACTGATCCGGCTGTGTCGAGCCACGCTCAACAATACTCGATGCACCGTGCAGTTCGGCTCAAGAACCTCGGAGCCATTTGAAACATGCACCGGATTTCGGCAAGGAGACGCGCTGTCATGCGATTTTTTCAATCTCGTGCTGGAGCAAATAGTGCGACGGGCTAATATCAACACGGAAGGCACTATCTTCCACAAGTCGGTCCAGCTGCTGGGGTATGCTGATGGCATTGATATCATTGCACGTTCCCAGCGAGCCATTGTGGAAGCTTTCACCGCGATTGAGGAGCATGCCAAACGAGCTGGTCTTAAAATCAATGAGGATAAAACCAAATATATGCTGTCGACGAAGAAAAAATACGTCACCCACAGCCTAGGACAAAATGTGACCATCGACAGCTACAACTTCGAGGTAGTTAAGGAGTTTGTATACCTCGGGGCGAACGTAAACTCTACGAACGACATCTTAGTAGAGATCCGTCGTAGAATTACCCTCGGCAACCGCTGCTACTTCGGTTTGTCTAAACAACTAGGGTCCAAACTCCTATCCCGAAGAACTAAGGTCATGCTTTACAAGACTCTTATCCTGCCAGTCCTACTATATGGAGCTGAAAGTTGGACGATAAGCAGGACAGCAGAGCAGATCCTTGGCTCCTTCGAGAGAAAAATTTTACGGCGTATTTTCGGTCCAGTTTGCGAGGAGACCGAATGGAGGAGAAGACACAACCACGAACTCTACGAGCTGTACAAAGATGTGGATATAGTCCGGAAGGCAAAAGCCTTACGACTACAGTGGCTCGGCCACATCGAGCGCATGGACACAAACGCTCCAGCTAAAAGGGTTTTCGAATCCGATCCTCCTGGTTCGAGGAGAAGAGGGAGACCGAATCTCCGGTACAGAGACCAAGCAATCATGGACGCAAGACAACTTGGCCTTGCGAACTGGAAGCAGCATGCCCAGGACCGTCAACGCTGGAAGGCAGCACTAGCGCAGGCACAGACCCTTCAAGGGTCGCATACCTAATAAGAAGAAGAAGAAGATTTCTTTTGTCCTACAAGAGTCTTCGCTTATTGTGGGTAAACTTATAATATTGATTAGGTCTAGGCCGTTTGAAGCTAATTTTATTTCGGAAAATACTAGTAGTTCCTCAATATTGTAAAATAATTTGTTCTCCCTTTCTAAATGCTGTTCTACTACGTCTATTTCTATTGCCGATAAAATAAATGAGTTTAATGTATTTGATTCTGCCCAAGTTATGGCGTAAAGTACATTTGTTATTTCCTCCTTAATTAGTTGAATTTTATATTTTAAAATATTTGCATTTTCATTAATTAATTGTTCAGAGTTGTGGATATTTTTTAATATTGTGTTGGTAACATTACCAATCTGGTTTATTTTTTTATTGATTAATCTGTTAATTATGACTTGCTTGTTGTTATTATCAAGCTGCTCATTGATCTTTCCCTGCAATACTTCGTGGTCGTGGTAGTCTGGAGTGCCAGCAAGCCACTTCCACGCTGAGCCGATAGCATTGATCGCTCGTTTGGTTTTTTTTGAAGGCTTAAGCCTCTGGAGATCTCGTTTTACTTGCTTGAGCTCATAGAGGAGGTATGGATATAGGGAATGGGATATGGGCAGGGATTCTATTGATTTTCCCAGGGAATTGTATACGTCATCATATTTGGTTAGGTTAAAGAGGTGGATAATTTTAAATGTTCCGTCTTGTTTGGCTGCCGGACCCGAATCGATTGAGATGAGTTGTGAATTTGAATAATCGAGGACTGTCGTCATCGCTAAACATGTTGGCAATAAGAATCTGTAAATTAGGTTCGAATATTATTTTTGTGGACAATTTTCCCTGATTGAGTTTTAACTGTTGTGTTCCTATCTTGTGCGACAATTTCTTTCCTATACCGGGGCATCAATTTTGATCCCAGTCTTTTGTCTATTTTCACATGAATTTGTTCCCCTGGTTCGTATTACCTTGGCTGTTCTTTGTTTTGGTTATGGTAATCTAGATCTGTTAACTGCTTCTTTTTTATTCTATCTTTAATTTCCTGCCTTTTTACTTGGATTACTTCTGGGTTGTCCGATATGTTGCTTCTAAAAAATGTATCGATCGGTTTTTCCTTCGTAACCGAATGAATAGAGTTGTTATACTCTTGTACTGCTTTGAAAAGCAGGTCTGAGAAGGTTAAGTCTCCGTCCTCTGCCTTGAAGCATCTTAAAATTTCTGTCAGAGTCGAGTGGAAGCGTTGTACTTGTCCGTTACTTGTGGAAGCGTATGGAGGTGTTGTAAAAATTGAAATACCTAGTTGATCTTCTATCATGAATCTAATGGCTGCAGAATTTAATGATCGTTCGTTATCCATTACTATCGACCTCGGCATACCAAATGCTATTAACATCTCTCTTAGTGCGTCTCTAATGTCTTCGGACGCCTTTGAATTTAAAATTTTCACCTGTGCGTATTTGGAAAATTTATCGAGACCTGTCAGGATGATATTATTTCCTGTTATATAGACATCGATGTGGATTAGTTCTCCTGGATATTTCGGAATAGGTGTGGCTTGGATTTCTGTTTTGGGAGGATGTCTGTCGTACTTGGACTACCTACAGGTTAGACAGTTTTTAGCTATTGTAATTGTGGAAAAAAGTAGCACTTGATTATCTGGGCCTTGTTTTCTTTTGTGTTTCTGTGAGCCCTTTTATGTTCGAGACCTATGATTTCGTTCTGCTCATTTTCTGTGATCACGTCCTTAACATTGCTTTGAGTGAATAACCTTATATGAACTGAAGGGGGATGGGTAGATGTTTTGAATTTTTCCCATGATATTTTCAGAGGTGAATATTCCGTTAAGGAGTCTTGGGTCGAGTCTTTGTTTGAGGATTTGTATTAACTGTTCTTCAGTGAAGCTAGGTTTTTTTATTATATGTCTGTGGAAGGAGGGGATTGGGAGTTCGAAGCTGTACTGGTCTGAGCTGTCTATCGAGATAATTAGTTGGTTTTTGAATGCATTAATGGGCGTCTCAGCGGAGTAAATAAGGTTGTGTGACGAGCTATCATCGCTGTGAACCGTCGCGGAGGAACTAATTGTATTTATTGATAGTTTTGGGGGTGACCTAGGTAATGCGTCGGCGACTACATTGGCTACTCCGGGCTTATACTTTAGTTCGTGGTTTTATTCGCCCATAAAGTCTCTCCAGCGTTTTAACTTTGGGTTGTTATTTTGTGCGCTGTTCGAAAAGGTTAAAGGATGGTGATCTGTGTAAATCACCACTTTCGAATATCCGTACAAATAGTGTCTTAGACTTTTAAGGGCCCATACAATAGCTAACATCTCTTTCTCGTTGGTAGCGTAAGCTTCTTCAGTTTTTGATAGCGTGCGTGAAATGAATGCTATGGGCCTATGGTCTTGTTCTAGTACTGCACCTATCGCGTAATCCGATGCATCTGTTGTAAGTTGGAACTCTTTGCCAAAGTCTGGGTAGCTCAGCATGACATCTCTAGATATAAGAGTGTTTATGAGTTTATTATAGGCTTCGCGTGCTTCTTTATCTAGTTCTATCGCTGTCTTATTTGAGGTATGTTTTGAAGCACGGTTACATTCTCCTCTCAATAGTGGGGTTAGCGGTTTTGCTATTTTTGCGTAGTCTCTTATATATCTTCTGTAGTAACTAGTCATGCCTATAAAGGAGCGGAGTTCTCTAAGTGTTTTTGGAATTGGAAATTTAGTAATTGCCTCGATTTTTGATGGGTTTGTTTTTACTCCCTCTGCGGAAATTGTAAGACCCAGAAAATCTACGACCCATACTGGGGCGTTGTACGGCGACCGTGAAGGTCTAATAATGCCATCAATGAGCATTTCTTCTATGTGTCTTTCGACCTCTTTTCTAAGAGACGCTGGGTATGGGTAATGTTTGGTGTACATCGGGGTATCTGACGTAGTTCTTATCTCTCCTACTACATTAGTAGCGTAGGTAAGTTTAGTGTCTGGGTCTGCGAATAAGTCGCTATGCTGTCTGACAAGCTGTCCTAATATTTCTTTTTGTGTTTCTGTCATGTGGTCTGAATGTACTCCTATTGAATTTACGGCTTGGGCCGTTAATTGATGAATTCTTATCCTGTCTCCATTTTCTAGGGTCAAGCTGTTATTTTTAACATCTATTATGGGTCCAATATTCTTTAGTATTATTCCCTAATATGCCATGGAATGTTTTCAGGGAGGAAATTAAAAAGAATTTCAGCGGTTTGTCTTTTAAGTTAAATAAATTCAAGATAGTATGGTGAGTGATTTCAATATTTCCGCCTACTGAATTAGCGAAAAATGGTTTCCTATTTTGTTTTGGGTTTTTGACCAGTCCTGCCTGGATGTAGTTTTGGTTGGACCCGGTGTCTATCAAAAAATGTAGCGTTTTGCCGTCCCCCGCTGTAACCTTAAAGTATGGTAAGGAGGAACGGTTTACTCTAAAAAATGTAGCTCTGCTGTGTCTATCATGTCATTTGGGTCATCGTCCAGTTGCTAGGTCGCTTCTCCCTGCAACTCGTCGAGGTCTGCGGTTTGCGCAGCCTCGTAATAAGCTTGTTCGTCTGCGTTCGCGTTTAGTTGTAGTTCTGTATTTATTTCTGTCTGAATATTAAATTGCCTTTGCATCTGTTCGGATTTTGGACTGTCCCCACGCTTAATGGTCTTTTCCCTGCTATTTCGAGATTTGGCCTGTTCATATAGTTCACATTGCGTGATCGAATTGACGGATCTACCTCCATTGGTACTGGCTTGGGTTGTGGATGAGGGGGTGGTGGTGGGCCGTTTTGTCCCTAGGGTTTAAGGTAATATGGCACCATTGGGACTTGCTGGAAGCGCGGTACAGGGTTTCTTTGAACCGTTTCACCGGAGAGTACCTTGGTTGGCTTGGTTGGTAGTATAGATTTGGTTGGAAATGTTGCCTGGCTACTGCGGGTCTTCCCTGGGGGAAATTTTGTCGCGGCGGGAGTGGGGGCTGTCGTCCCGAAATAAGATTCCTTGGGGTCTGGTAATTTCTGGTCTTTTGGTTTTCTAGAAGACTGCACAGATGGAGTGCATGTCCTAGGTCGTATGGTTCCTTGATGACTAAAAGTTGGGATAGGTTGCCGCTTAATCCCCTAACGAATGTGTCTAGAGCCTTGTCTCTATAAAGGGCTGTTAGGGTTTGGATAGTTTCTTGTGAAGCATCTGATTAAGGATCAAGGAAAGTTGGTGATATATAGTTTGGTAGAATTCCTGAACTGATAGATTTCCTTGTGAAAGTGAATACAGCTGGTATTCCAAGGTTTTTAGGACCCGTTTATCTGCATAATTTGATGTTAAGCATTTGGAAATTGCTTTCCAGTCAAGGGGCGTATTATATGATTCCAGAACTGCGTCTGCTTCGCCTACTATTTTGTTCCGAATAGCCAGTAGGATCCCGTAGTATTTTGGGGAGTCGATCTGGTTTTCATATAATTTTAACACTCTCTCTACGTTTTTTTTCAATGAGTTGAATTCGCTTTCTGATCCTGAGAAATCTCTAAGGATGCGAACTATGTCCGGAAGATTGTCTTGCCTAATGCTTTGGTCTTGAAAGCCGGCAAAATCCTTATTAGGATTTAGAACTTCCTTGACCATCTGTCCTAAATTATTACATAGTAGTTCGTTTACTACCTTTTCTACATCTTTTTGGGTAACGAGTCTGGCTTGTATAGCCGGAGAGGATGAAGAGGTTGAGGGACCACTAAGGGCTGCAAATTTGGCTAACAGTTCGTCGTCTGGCATGTTGTTGGATGAAGGGAGCTTTAAATATTTTTTACAAATTTTCTTTTTATATTAAAGGGTAAAAGGACGTAAAAGGGATTTTGAGCTTTTGGGAAAGAAGAAAGAGTTCAAATATAAAGGTTCGTTCAGGGAAATTCAAGAGTTGAAGCAATAATTGAAAAATTAAAAATTCAAGAGTTGACAATACAATAATTGGAAATTATAAAATTCCAGATCTCTTTACTTTGCTTGTAATTAATAAAGTTTCTAAAAAAAAAAAAAAATTTTTAGCCTACAGTAGTAACATTTCGGCGTGCTCTCGCGCTGGTAAGGTTGGCAGCTTCCGGTTTTTCCCGCGTTGCAGCGTAGGCTAGGGTACCTTCCTTACACCTTTCTCCTAAATGATGCGCGTGCCTCTCCGGACGGACACTAGAGGGCTCACGGCGATTATTGGAATCCTGGTTTTGTTCGAATGTCAATTCACTGACACTTGCGCACTCGTAGTTCTGTTCCTTGCGGCACTTTCGTGGGGGCGATTGCTGTAAGTTTCGGGTGGTCTTTGCGTACTTGTATTTTTTTAGACTTCCGTAGCACATTTAGGGGCGATTGCAATACCTAGTTGTCGTGCACTTCAGATCGTTTACAAGGATACTTGCGGACTCGCGTTTTGATAGGGTTTCAGTGGAACTCTTAGGGGCGATTGCAATGCCTAATTGATACACACTTTGAGGATCACTATTACTGTTCACAAGGATTACCGCTTTGACCCGAAACTTTTACGAAGATATTTATTTCATTGCGCGTCGCGAACTTTTACCAGGTCCCTGCTCGGGCGCCAGTTAAAATGTTTAGATTATTTTTATACAAAAAAATAATCTTTTTATTAACAAGTTGAGATTTAGACTGATTTACAATTGCTAAACTAAATTACATCAAACCTAAGGCGTCGCTCTGACGCTGCTGCTGCACTGCTGGTTCTTGGTGTTCCCTCGATGCCATTGGTCGCGTTCGCTGTTGCTGTCGCTGTAGCTGATCCATGTGGGGCTCTGCTATTGGTGCTTTCCGTGGTCTCATCCGGTGCCGGCTGCATTGGTTGCTGACGGGGTTTCGTCTTGCGTTTATTGGTCCCACGGTAGCTTACTGGAAAGTGCATGGTTAGCGCTCGTGCTTTGGTGGCCTGTCAGCATAACTTCCCACGGGTCGTTGACGCCTTGGTGTCACATGCCCTGCTATGGTGCGCTGTCGATCCCACGATGACCTGGTTGGCATGTGCAGATTTGGCGCATGTGGCTGTCTGCACAAGTTGCACTTTTCCGATCACACGGTTATTGAGTGGCGAATTCCAGGTTGTAATATTTTTGTTGTTCTGGCATTTGCGCGTGTGATAATATTGCTCTTTTTGTTGTTCTCTGCTACTTGCGCGTATGGCGCTCTTATGCTCTTATTACAGAACTGTGACATGTTGGGCCTTAACTTACATATTAAGTCTTTGAAAATGTATGAAGGGGACCATCTAACGTTACTCAAATGTTATCAGACTGAACAAAGTAATTGGTAAAGGTAGTAAATTCAATTTATATTATAGTCTAGATTAAATCTAGATATTCTCCCACTCTCATTCCTGGATCGGAATACTGTATTATATAGTCGATTAAAAGAGCAAAAAGAGTTTTAACGTCAGAATTTCTTTGCTTTTTTTTTAAATGTTATACAAATTAAAGGAAAAGTTTAATTTTAGGGTACCAAACAGCTGTGCGGAGTTAAAATGAAATTGAATAGTTAGGACTAATCGGACAAAAATTCAGATATCTGCGCTTCCTTGTGCGAAAACGGGTTATTCATGCACATATCGCAACCAAATAAATATCAAGACAGTTTTCTATAATAGTGTTTAAAGACATACATTTTTATGAAAATAGGATGACTATATCATAAAGCTTTAACAAAATTGTTTCACCAATAAAAATAATTTTTAAACATATTTTAACTAATTGAAAGCTTTAATTTGTATTAAAACGCGTTAAAATTTTTAGATTTAAATATATGGTATAGCCCTTTAGGAAAAATTGGAAGAAAGTACCGATTAAGGCCCCTATAGGGTATCTCGAACTCTCAACGAAACCTCGGTAGCTCGGTTGACCGAGGGGCAAGGTCACTTGACAAGGTTCGCGAGTTAGTAGGATGAGGGGCAAGGTCGCATGACGCAGCTCGAAAGGAATGATAATATCACAAATAATATAAGAGGAGAATAGGTTCTACGAGGGTGCAATAATATACCAACTTTAATTGATTGTATACTAGTAGAAGAGCAAATTAAGTTATTAAAACTTGTATAGTCTCTACATATATTTAAAAAGCTCGTGCATTAAATAATTACATGTAGTTGAGTAGACTACTAAAGAAGTAAAGGTCCGTAGAGGTCAAAGAATTGCAAAACTAACACGGCTGATCAGTTCAGGAGAGTCAACCATGCCATTTATTAATTTATGATTAAAAAGAGTATAAAAAGTGTTCTGCGATTTACTACGGACGGTAAGTCTGTAGCCTACTGAAGTACGAAGGCTTAAATCCCAATTCCAATTTAAGCTATTTAGAGCAAAGAGTAATAATCCTTTTTTAACATAGTCAATACAATTTTGATCTTATGCTAAGGGCACCAAACGCATGAAATGTATTCTAAAATTAGGCGAACAAGAGCCACATATAAAATCTTGGTCGTATAAGCGTCATCAAATTCTTTAGACCATCTTTTTACAAAACCAAGACGTCTTATGGCTTTATTGACAATGTGTCTTTTGAATTTTAGTTTAGAGTCAAGCAAAATCGCCAAAACATTTACAGAAGTATTTATATTTAGCAAGTTCAAGTGAGAATGGAATGGAAAGTTTTAAATCAGCTTGCAATTCAACGTGATATTCAATTTTCTTATAAGAAAAATAATTTTACTCGACTGGAAAGATTCTAGAGCGGATCATATATAATAGACTGCTCAGGATCGTGGAGGATAAGAAAGTATTTTCGGAAAGTAAATTTGGATTTTGCAAGGCTCGTTTAACAGTCGAACCGGTACAAACGGTGGTCAGCATAGCCGCAAAGGCGATAGAAGGAAAACGATAGAGAGGGGGAGAGGGGGCGATGCAGAGGATAATCAATAGCTACCTATGGGATAGAGTACTGCAGCGAAACAATACAGAGTCACAGCAGGAGTGCCATAAGGATCTGTCCTAGGTCCTCTCCTGTGGAATATAATGTACGATGGAGTAATCAGAGTCCCAATCCCTGGCGGATGTACATTGGTGGGCTTTGCGGACGACCTAGCCTTAGTGGTCGTTGCCAAGGAAGTAGGCAGGTCGAAGAAGCAGCCAGTAGTGCTATTCGGTCCATAGCTTGCTAAATGGAAGAAGCGACACTTGAGCTAGCCGGACATAAGACGAAAGCAGTATTCATCACGAGCAGGATGAAGGTGGATCTCATGGTCGTGAAAGTCGGAGCTGCCACAATAAGGTCGAAAAATATAAATCTGGGAGGTATACTCGAAAATAGACTCAGTTATCAGTTATAACGCGCCACTTATCAGATTGCTGCCAAATATTGGAGGACCAAGAGCGGGAATACGGCTCCTTCTATTGAAAGTGGTCGCCTCTATTCTGCTATACGTGGCTCCGGCTTGGGTGAATGCACTAGACGGTCGAAAGGACCTAGTAAGGAAGCTAGCATCCCCATATCGAATGGAGGCGATCAGAGTATAGTCAGGCTTTCGCACCTGGCAGGTATGGTCCCTGTAGACCACTTAGTCAGAGAAAGTGTATAAAAAAAGAAACATGGTGAAGGAGCACACCCGTCCTTATCGGTACGCAATGGAGAAAGCCAAGCTGCGGCATCAACCGGACGATGGACCGACTCATACCTAGAGTCAAGGATTGGATTAACCGACGTGACGGAGACCTAAATTTCTACCTCACGCAGTACTTCAGTGGTCATGGAGGGTACAGGAGCTACTTGTACAAGTTCAAACATGAAGCAACTCCATTCTGCTCGGAGTGTCCAACACAAAAGGAGGATACAGAACACGTCGTGAACTATTGCCCGCGGTCATAACAAGATCATCGTATATTCCACCAGCAGAGAACTAGTGAGGCACATGATGGAGACAAAAGAAAACTGGCGAAATGTGTGTTCTCTCGTAATAGGCATCCAGAGTGAAATGAGCGACGTGTGAGGGAGACAGCCTAAGAAGGCTCCCCATCCCAGCGAAGTCATACTTAGCGGTGATCTTGCAGAGAATGTGGTGTGATGTGTTTGGGGTGGTTTTAGTACGTATCCGTTGACGTTGTCAAAAAAAAAAAAAAAAAAAAAGAGAGAGTGATATGACCGATCGTTTATAAATAGAGTAAATGTATCGAGGACTTATTAGTTTATAAACCCTGTTTCCGAATGTTTAAAATAAAAATATCAGCTTATCGAATTTTTACATGGGCTCATGCGCGCAAATGGCCCGGAGTCAATACGTCCAAATCGCTGGGGTTTTCTGTAATTGGACAAAGAGGTCGTGACTTTAACATTGCAGAGACTTCACATGTAAGAGTGCGCAGTTCGTGAAAGGTCAGAGTTGTCTTCCCAACGACGCGGCTGAAGTGGAATTTAGCAGATTTAACAGCGGCTTCCCACAAACCGCCAAAATGAGGGGAACGCGGTGGGATGAAGTGCCATTTCAAGCCAATAGAACAACATGCATTGATGAAATCTTGATTTTGCGGATCGCTGAGAAATAGTTGACGAAGCTCCTTAAGTTGATTTTTTGCACCAACAAAGTTCGTTGCGTTGTCCGACCAGATAGCGTTGGGTTTTCCTCTGATGCTGACAAATCTCTTTAAAGCTGCGATAAATGATTGCGTGGAGAGACCTTCAACAACTTCCAATAGCGCAGCCTTAGTTGCAAAGCAAATAAAAATCGAAATATAACATTTTGTAGGTGGTCTGTTTCTAACTTCTGACTTGGAATAGAAGGGGCCACAGAAGTCAATTCCAGTGGTATGAAAAGGACGATGGGGCTGCACGCGATCAGCTGGTAATGGTGCCATGATGTGCTCGCATAGTTTTGGCTTGATAACGGATTGATATTGATAACGGCAGGAACGGTTTTGCGTCCTCCAATCGGCCAGAATTTTTGCCGGAGTGCTGCAAGGAGGCTTTGTGGTCCAGCGTGCAAGAATTTATTATGATAAAATATGATGATGGCGTTAGTAACAGGATGTCGTTTCGGTAGCAGCATGGGATGTCTGGCTTCAAAATCTAGCAGAGAATTTTGCAAGCGTCCGCCAACTCGAATTACTCCACTGTTATCGATAAAAGGATTTAAAG